>APFE031215989.1:65198-138332 GCA_000404065.3 Pinus taeda
CATTTCATTCCAGGACTAAACACATATAGCTCAAGTACCATTTCATACAATCAGTGTTGGAAGATGGAGAGTTGAAGCTGGAAAAGATACACACTAGCCAGAATCCTACAGATATGCTAACAAAAGTAGTAACCAGGGAGAAACTGATAATATGCTTAGTTTAAATTGGTCTTCAAGGATGACGATGAAGATGAAAACAACTAGGTCCAAAGAGGAGTCATTGTCCAGCAAATGAAGCAGTGATGGAGTTGCTACAATCATTCTCCAAGTGGGAGATTGTTGTATGTGGAGCATGATTGTTCAAAGGTCTTTGTTTCAGCCGGATGGATACCCCAAGAAGTTTGTACACCCCTCCATGCAGGGGGTGTGGGGGGGACTTGTCCCCCCGCGAGGGTCTGAGGGCCAGCAGTCCCCCAGCAGGGGCTCGAGGGTAGCACCCCTACAGCTAAAAACAGATGTAAAATTGCCTTGTGAAAGTATAGTAATTTCTAGTCAATCTGGGCTGTTCATTAGGCAGATGATCTGACCATAGAACTTATGTTTAGTTTAGGTTTTTTTTCCCTAGAAAGTAACCCCTCTCTTTGTATGAGGGCATTGTATTGAGTCTGTGTAATATATGTGTATTCTCCAAGCGAGAAGCAGAGGGGTGAGACTGTGAGAGAAAACAAATGATATTACAACAGATCTGTTGTAGGTTGTGTCTCTTTATTTTGTTGGATAATAGAAAGGAAGGACTGGCTATTCGGGGTGGACGTAGCCCAAACTGGGTTAACCATGTATATCTGTGTCTCTCTTGTTTTTTGCTTTTCCTGTATTTATATTTTTGCAATATTTTATGTGTTCCATTGCTTCGTAATATATAATTTTATAACAAATAGATGAAAGGAACCCTAACTGACCTCCTCGACTCCATCTAACCTAACCATTTACTAGACTTACATTACAAAGCTTCTAGAGTTGGAAGCTTTAGCTCCATATTTAAAAAACTTTCCAAAATGGAATTAGTGTGACTAAGAAAGAGCTCTGTCGATCTGATCAACACTAGGGACAGTTGTAATCGACCCATATTGGTGCGAGGAGGACATGGGTCATTATTGCTGGTCTTTGTAAACTGGGATAAATAGAAAATTTTGGGAAATGATGCAAGAGGGAATTGTTCTACTCATGAAGAGGGACACAATGGGAGCTTCTTCATGATAGGAAAGCATATCATGTACACTGTATAGGTTCTCCGAGATTGTAGACAGGGAGTATGGGGACATCGACAAACTGTTGTGTAACACATCATCTCTCACTCTATTTCATGTTCGTTGATATGGGATACATTAAGGCCCCATTTTATGGATATTCTCTTATTAACCTTGGCTCCTTATTCAAGAGATAGGACTAGGAGCCAGTAGTACCTTACAGATTGAATCCCTCAGTGGTGGAATTCTTTACAATAAATAGTGGATTTATCTCATCAAATCTTAATCAACAGAAAACAAAAGTGTTTGACATTGGCTCATTTATTCACACCAAATCGATTGTGCTAAGTATTTTGGGGTCCTTTTCAATCAATTGTAGGTCCCATTGAAAATCTCAACAATATACCTTAGTGATTGTTACTTAGATAGCTTCTTCCATGATTCACATCAACTCCTTTCTTGGCATGATGTAGATTTGTACCATTTGGGCTAAATAGAATAACTTAGGTTTGGATATATCTCACTCTTACATGGCAACCCTCCAAAGTTGCTTAGGATTTTGTATGATTTTATGTAATTTGAGGACTACGTTAGAGAACCTGTCTTCTATGTGTCCATAGTGCTACCAATATATACTATGGCATAGATCCACATTATATTTACTAGTGGTTATCATCCTTCTATTTTTTCATTAATCCACTGTGTATTTCTTTGTGGCCATGTGTTAGCATTTAATTTTGTGTATCTATAGTGTATAGTTTTTGTGGCCATGTTTAGTTAAATTTTATGTTGATCATGGGTATGCCTACCTTAGGGATGATCTATTTATGATCAATACTTGGTTTTCAAGGCTTCTCCAATCTAGTTCCTTGATATCAACTCCTTCTTTACATTTTGATATCTAACTGTAACACATTTTTGTCATCATATTCTCTTTTGACCTCATGCATTAGGGGGCATTTGTTATAACCCTATTTTTCATTTATTCTAGGAGATAGAACCTAGTTCAAGTTACCTTAGTTGTTGGCTAGAAAGCATCCCCTTCACCCTTGTTTTTTCTCATATGTGTCTTACAATGAACGTAATAGATATTATACGATTGAAATTACACAATTGAGTAATTTCCTATAAATATTTTGTCGCAATTTCATAATTATGAACTAATAATTATTTCATAATTGAGAAGAATTTTCATAGTGAGTTGAAAAAAGCTCATAATTGAGCATGAAACCTTTGCATGACTTGAAATTTCTTGGTTCATATTCCATAATGTCTCTCCATGACTTGTATCCAACCAATTCAAATCCCATTAAGACTAACTTATCTTGGCCCTAAGTGTCTAGATAGATCCTCTGAGATCTAGGAAAGACCTATATAATGAGACCCTCTTAAGGGTGGATGTGTGGAGAAAGTAATTAGAATACCCAATAATGCCAAAGAAACACCATTAGAACAGGTCTTCTTTTGATTCATGAATGATCCCAACTTGTGGGAAAGTTAATGGAGAACTAGAGGTAAGGGATCGAAGAAGAGTACTCTACATTCAAAGGTGTACTTCTATTATTATATTGCTTTTTTTAAGGTGAAAATGTTATTTCAATCACAACTGGAGAGTTCAATATAAGCTTAAACATTTCAGGTCAAGTCTCTCACTGGGGATACATAACTAGATGGAAAAATTAACTCTCAATAGGGAGGAGAGGGCCAAATAATTACTAGGTGATGAAAAAGTAAACATAAAAAATTTGAGAAATCAGATTAAACAACTTTGTAGTAAACAATCTGTAGCATAGGAAACATAAAATATAGACATGATAAATAATTACGTAAAGTGACCTAAATCTAAGACAACAAACTAGGTGAGATCCTTAGAGACCTCAAATGTTTTCCCTCCCAAGTGGAGAATACTGATATGTTGTTCGATTCACTCCATCCTTCAATTTAAGTCCCTCCAATGTTGGTGTAGGTGCTCAAGGTGGTGGAGAATATCTTCTCAATGCTCACACTTATCCAAGAGTGTGCGGCCTAGTATAAATTTCATCTACCAATAAATATCAACATTTTTCATATATTGATTGAATTGACCTATTATGCATCATGTGTCTAAAATCCAATATTCCCATTCAGTGAGAACCTTCGTGTCTGATAGGGTATGTATATGTGTTGAAGATTCTCCCTCAGGACATGTATGTTGTTCGTAAATATGATCTGGCATGGTTTCATGATATCACAATGAAAATTCCTCTAATCGATAGTGCATTTGGGTATTTCCCCTATGGTCTCGTTCTTAGTAATAGGAAGCACCCTGTCAAGCTTTCACCCTTTGACAAGGCGTGGGAGATAAGTTAGGGAAATATAAAATATTAAGCAGAGGCCAAGATAGACAACGAAATACAAGATAATAAAAGAATAACCATATCAGTCAAGGGTCAAACCAGATATTAGCCACCGCAACAAGCCCCTCTTTAAAGGTAATTTTGGAAAGTCAACACGGGAGGATGGGGAGGAAAATAAGAATTCCTGGAAGGATAATTACCACCAAGAGACAGTAGAAATGAAAATCATGTCGAGCACATGTGGAGAATGGAGCTTGAAGTAGAAAAAGATAGCAAGAGGGAATTAAAGGAGAGAGGGAGAAGGAACTAGAGGACAATGCCTAAAGATAGAGAGAAAAAAGTACAAAAGATTGAGAAAGTAAAAAGTACAAGAGCACAAGGCCTAATTTTGAAATTGAGGACAACATTATCAATTGTAAGTTGATGTCACAATGAAAAGATCAAAGAAGCTTCATGTGTATGTGGGAATTTTGTCTTTGCATGAAATTTCTAGTAGTGAAAACCACATTCAATTCAGGTTGGGTATCTCGCAATCCTAAATATTCCTCAAGCCCTGTGCTTTCTCAGCTCACCCACCCTTCCAAAGATTTATCCACCCAAGCCATATATATATTGTTAGCATTATGTTACATATGTTGTCCTTAATGGAAACTCACATTTATGATAACTAGATGTATCCACAGGTCAGTTCAGAAATGATAGAGTGATGTATGATGACAACTGACATTGTAACAGGTTAATTTAGAGGTAACAGAGTAATGGAACAAAAGAACAGGATGATGGGACAAATGATTACAAATCAGAATCAAGAAATTGAGGAAAGAAAATATTTTAAGTTATATATGTTTTGTAATCTAATCCAAGTCACGTATGCATGCGGGTACACAAAATAAAATGTGCATATACATATGCATGCAATTTCACAGAAGGGAAAGTTCATATGAGATGGAAAATTAAGGTTAAAGAATACCAAGTGTCCATACCATGGTATTAGCCAACAATATCAAGTGAAATAGCAGTTACTTGATCTTGTCTAAGAATACCATAGGTTCTAATTGTTGTTTTGCTTCATGGTATTAGCAAAGGCTCTAAGTATATAAGGAGGAGAAGATGAAAGGGCTAAAAGGGAAAGTGAAAGGTTTTTTCATGAATACTTCTATATGAAGTATATTTGTTGTTGTAAGGGCTATGGTTACAATATAGATCTAAAACATCTTGTGCACCCTTAGATACAATGTTGGATTAGGATCATGAGACTTGAAATGAATTATCATTGTATGATATGATAATGGATAGGCTAGATCTGAGTGCTAACACATGTTTTATCCCTTAAATTTTGTGACCTGGGTATATCTGAAGTCTTGAAAACTGCCAAGTTATAATTCATTTTTGAAGATCTATAAGCAGGTTAGGCTCGGTGAAGTCATGTACACATGCGGATTCGGCACTTCCAAGTAGTGTATGCAAAGGAAGGGCTTGTTGTTCAGAAATGACTGATCTATCTTATCAGTGCTACTATTTTACTACAGTTTGCCAATGATGTCTTCATTAGATCTGAAGTTAAACTAATTGTGTAAGGAGAATGAGTTTGGATGACTGATTGATTGAGTAAGAAGGGTGATCTTTTGCTGCTATATATTTAGAACTCTGTAATATGATAGAATATATTCATAATGTCTTTTATTATTACAATTTTTTATTAAGAAGTTTTATGATTCAGTATCTTTCAAGGTATACACAGGTTGAGTTATAGAAAGTAGCATATAGATGCAAGTTGTCCTTATTAAAGTATTGTATCCATTATGACACCTGATTTTTGAGGTTACAGTTGATTGTGGTTGTTGATGCAGTGTTCTAGATCTAGCTCTATGTTTTGGTGACAATGATATGACTGTTCAGATTAATTGATTGTGTTTTGCTTCAGATTTTATGGGTTTCAGTGATTGGTTGATGCAGTTGTGTTTGATGGTTATATTATAGTGGTGATTGATTTTGAGATTCAATGTTACTGATGGGTCCTATCTGAAAATTTGATGAAATGTGGCCTACGTATTATGTTGATGTCTACCAAGAGTATCCAGTCTAAAAATTTATAAAATGTGGTTCCTGGAGAATGAGTGAAGGTGGTATCCTTCTGTAGGCCAACGCCCACATACTAGTAATCATATCAGCCGGTGCAAGAGCTAGGGGGTTGGAGCTCCCTTCCAATAGTAGTTGAAAAATGAGTGAACGTTGTAGCCTTCAACAGGTGGATGCCTACATACTGGAACGAGTCTGCACTAGTACAAAACATATAAACTATTTTAATAATAAGAATATTGAAGACTAAGATGATAGCAACGGTGGTTTTTTCCCACATTGGGTTTCCACCTAAAAAATCCTAGTGCTCATGTGTGCTTCTTATGTGTGTTGGTTTATTTTATTCTTACTACATCTATTTACTACTTAGTAAATGCATCACAATCTGATTTAAGTTCAACAGATAATGAATTAGTTGTTTTACAAGTTTATTATCTATACACTAGTTTCATTCATTGTAGTCATGGACATACGCTGTTTGGTTTTAATAAAATTGTGTATACAGTTTGAAAACAAAAAATATTATTGTGAGTTTAAAATACTGATTCACCCCCCCCCCCCCCAGTATCTTTCCCAACAATTAGTATCAGAGCAGATCCTTCAAAAGAATCTTGATTGCTTGAAGGAAGATCCTGCAAGGTGAGCAATCAAGATGGAATGGCATCTATCAGACCATCACTCTTCAACAAAAATAACTTAGAATATTGGAAGATAAGAAGTAGACCCTATCTTCAGTCACTTGGAGCTAATGTTTGGGCATTTTTGGAAGGAGGATACCAATATCCAGCAGCAGTCCGCATAGGTGTAGAAGAAAATAAATGATATGAAACCAATGCCAAAGTTGTCAATGCATTATTGGTAAGTCTATCAGAATCAAAATTCTTCAAATTCATGCAGCTCAAAAAAACCAAAGAAATATGGGACAAAGTCATTCAGAGCTACAAAGAACACTCCTAGGTAAAATGTGCTAAACTCCAAACTCTTGGAATTCAATATGAAACTCTTAAGATGCATAGCGATGAAAGTATTGCTAGTTATTTTATGAGTATATGTGATTGTAAATTTCATGAAGAATATGGGTGAATAAATAGAGGAGGCTACTATAGTAGAATTTTTTTTAGATCTATGTCTTCTAAATTTGAGTCAAAAGTATCAACCATTGAAGAGAAGCAATATCTACAAATTGTTACTGTTGTTCAACTTCAAGGGATTTTAAATTCCTTTAAAATGAGGGAAGGAGGTCCATCAGAAATCAAAGAAGTCACTTTCAAAACTTCTACAAAGGGAACCAAAATGACTATCTCAAGGAATCAAAATATATATCGGAA
The DNA here is from genome assembly GCA_000404065.3 of Pinus taeda. Lineage (NCBI taxonomy): Eukaryota > Viridiplantae > Streptophyta > Pinopsida > Pinales > Pinaceae > Pinus > Pinus taeda. The sequence continues at coordinate 72,129 of APFE031215989.1, forward strand.
GACGATGAGGTAAATTTTATGAAGAAACTTCAACTAGGTTCTAGAAGATTCAAAGGTAATCTTCCTTTCAAATGTTTTTCTTATGGTAGAGTTGGTCATTATGCTACTAAATGTCCTCATAAAGATAACCATGAAAAAGGAATGAATTATGAAAAAGGTAATAGGAAATGGTTTGTTAATAGAAGAAGTTATTATACTCATGAAGATAGTGATGGCCTGTCTAATAGTGATGAAGGTGAATCTAATCAAGATATTAAACTACTCATGGCTTATGAAAATGATAAGTTTATGGATGCCTTAGAAGAAGAAGATTTTCTTGAATAAACCACTCAACTCAAAATATGCTTGGAAGAAAATAATATAGTAATTGACACTTTGACACATCAACTCATGGAAAGGGAAAAGCATAATGAAAAATTAGAGTGTGAAGTGGTAAGTCTAAGAAAGGAACTTGAGAAGACAAAAACTTTGAATCTTAGATTTGTTAAAGGATTGGAAACCTTAGATGAAATCATCAAGGTTTAGTGTTCTCCTCTTCTAAACATTGGTCTTGGATATACTGGTGTTATACAACAAATTGACCTCCTCATCAACTCAGAGGGGAAAGACAAGATAGCTGAAACAAAGACCACAATCACAGGCATTGATTCCACACTAACGTTGGCAGTGCACTAACAACCTACGTTATGAAGCTTGTTACCAAGCCTGGAGGTGTGTTAGTGACCCTACTAAAGCATGTTGCTAGTATGGGAATAGCGTTAGTGAAACTTGGTGAAGTTCCAAGGGTCAAAGGAATGAATTGACTCACAAATATCTAGATAATTGTCCCTAAAATTACTCAAGAAAATCAAGGAAACATCCAAACTCGAGATATTTGGAGGATTTATAATTCGAAAAAAGGAGGCAAATGGGAAAGAGCTGAAAAGCATGGCAAGTTCATTGCTTTTTCCCTAGTGAACTCAAGGAGGAGCTTGGCAACCCTAACTCAATTGCTATATAAGCAAGGTGAGGGTTATTGTGAAAGAGGTCAGAGCATTTCAAAGGATAGCATACTTGACTATTGAGCATTGACTCATATCATAAGAAGTGAGCAAGAAGGGAGAGAGAGAAAGAAGATGGAGGGGTAAAATAAGGCTCATACAACAAATGGTTGTAATCTCTCATCCAACATTAATATACAACTGGAATTGTACTGTCTACTGATGGTGTTGATATTATCATTCATTTAATTGTTTGTTCAATGCCTATTAGCATGAGGAGCTTAGTTGTATGCAATTAGATGTTCTTTTATACATTCATGAATTAGTTATCATATTTTTATGCCATAATTATGCTTGTCTCTTCTATGTGCAGGACTTGACTTCAGAGCCGGCTTTGAGGGAGCTCCACTTGGCTACTTTGTGATCTCTAATAAAATCTACATGGAGACTTCAGGTAATATACTTCTAATGTTTTGATAGTTAGTTATTGTCTATGAACATGCATGTAACTTTGTACAGTTGTAGATAATCTTACAGTTTGTTCAAGGTCTTGGGAAGGCCTTTGAGGGTATTTATATTCTCCGTACACCATGCATTTAACCCCATAGCAAAATTGGCAATTCCACTAGGGACTATACATCTAGTTCCTGGTTTACCCAGACTCTCCTCAATTTCTCCTCCTTCTAAGAGCTCCCTATACTTCTGTAATCCCTTTTTGACCCACCAAAGGTCTTGCTGCATCTTGCCTACAAGTATTCACCTCTAAATCTGATCTTGAAAGCCATTTGCTTGACTGATTTCATACACTAACGCAGGTTAGCAGGCTACATAGAGCTTTATAAAGCACTGTGCCTGTTCAAAAGGAGCGTTAGTGGGCCTACTAACTCTCTGTAGCCATTGTTACAGAGTGTTAGTCTCCCAATACCTTGATTTTTAGCAGTGTCTGAAAGCCAAAACGGATAGGAATCCTTCTCATGGACCGAATGAAGATCTGTAACTGCATTTTGCTAGCAAAATAGGAGTCCTGATTTTTTTTTAGGAAATCATTTTTGTTTTTCTTTCTTAAAAGCACTTTTACGAAAGAAAGACTCACATTTTTTATTCATCCTTTTGTTTAGCTGGTTAAAAGCTACTCTATTTTTGTTTCAAGTAGTTGTTAAGAAACATTGGAAAGAAGTTCTTTGGTTATGCATGTGTTAAATGACTAAATTGCATGGAAATAATATGAATATGTGAAAAACTCTCACTTGTAGAATACAACTTGTTTTCATCGAATTGAAAAAATTTTAAAGCATTGTTTTTTTCATGATATATTGAGTTAGAGTCTCATCAAATTTCATGCATTAACTGCCCTATCGAAGACAGTAATCAAGTACACAGAAAATTTACTTAAAATCAATCAATAACTCTTTATTGAGCAAACAAACATTAGCTAGGCTAGGATCTTGGGATAAGTAGAGTGAGTAAAACTACCTAAGATTGAACACCAAATTAGTGTCATTAAAAGAGAGAAAAATTCCTTCTGCACTGATACTATGAGGACCACTCCAGTAAAAGTAGAGAAAAATACGAGACAACATCGTACTATAAGTGAAGGTAGCCCACCTTCTCTTACAAATCCTTTAGGTATTCTGTGTATTGGGGATCCCTTCGGGGATTTCAAAGCTGAGTCGGGGACTCAGGTATCTTGCCCACATATCGTACTGTCTATGACTATGTCCCCCTCAGTGGTGTCTATGATCTGAGGTATCTTTAGTGGCCAAACTTATAGGGACTTACACAAGTTGACTGGGACGGGCTATCCTGGTACCTAATACAGATGGACCTACTCTATCTTTAGTTTTTGAGAGGGTGCTTATCTTCACGAGAGTACTTGGCCCCTCAATTTGAGGTTCGGGCAAAGCTCTAGAGTAACCGTAACTATACATCTAGCCAACCTTCTTTGTTATTCATTGAGATACTGGGTTTCATCTCCAGTGATCAGTGCTTATCAGACAGGGTCATTTCCCTCTGTTTGTTGATTGATCAATTTAGAGTATTTTTTATATTTCTTAGGCCCCACGTGTTATCATTTTGAGACTTTAACACATATCATGATAAAATTTATTGATAAAATTAATGATCACCATGGCTACATCTGGTCCTCGTCATCACTCTAGACGATTGTTAGAACTTCCTCCTCTCATTGTGGAAGATCCACCGAGCTCCAGTGAACTAGATTCCCCATCTTCATGGAATCAACCTCCCAGATCTCACACGGAATTTGTTTGGACAACTGACGATTCAAGTTTGTCAGAGTATTTCTTCACAGAAGGATTTCTTCCTAATTTTAACCCTTCAGTCACGAATCCGTTAGACCCACTCTTGATTCTAGTGGCACTTGTACTTCTTGTTTCTATAGGTGGAACATTTCCTCCCATTTCGTCGACGACTAATGGGTCATGGAACTTTGAAGACGCTTTTGGTATTCTACCACTTCCCCAGTTGACAGTCATCACAACACCATCGATGGCGAACCCCGCTATCCTATTTGTCCCAAGTACAGCCATTCACATGACACCATCTACGAGTGGAACCTAACCGATGCTGGGTTCCACCCCTTTAGTGTCAAACCGCATACCTTCAACAAGTGCCACATACAACGCTCCCTATAGTGCTCAATGTGGCACTATGGGTGCAGTTCTCGTCTACCAACAACATAGTCGGCCACTGTTGTACAATTCAAACCCCTAGATCCATATACCTAGGGGGGGTTCCCAATATGCACATGTCAGTAGGGAACGTAACAATTCCCCCTCCATTCTCAGGCATGCATGGTCAGTCACTAATTGACATGAGCATCCCTTATGTCAATCAAGGACAAAGGGTTAGTTCTGTGTCGGGTGGAAATCCTCAAGGAGGTCCCAACCAATCCATGGGGGCACCCTACTCACAAATTCAAATGAATCAAGGGGGCACCGCTTATCCTGGGGGAAATTCTATACCCCAGCACCAAAATCCTCATGGAAATCCACTCTACAACACCATACCTCAAGGAAAATACTACACCATGCAACCCATCTATAATATTGGAGCCAAACAATTGGAGGAGCACAAGGCTCCTCAAGTCATATGTCATCGCCATGGTCTGAGTCGGGGGCACCAAACTCTTTGCCTTTTTTGGCAACATTGGATATACCCAACTTATACAAACTGACAAATGACCCCATATATCATAACTTTCAATGGTCGTCAATCCCTCACAAGATACCAACAGACATCCCTAAGTTGAATGGAAATCAAGGGGAGGATCCAAGCACCCATATCACCACCTACCATCTTTGGATTGTTTCTAATTCCATGGTGGATGATAGTGTCTGGTTATGTCTTTTTCCATGAACCCTCACTAGAAATGCAACTAAATGGTATATTGAGTTAGCATGCACATTAGTAAACACCTTCGATTCTTTAACGATGGAATTCTTAAAGCACTTCCAACTACCCATCTGCTATGAGATTGGGACAGAGCTTCTCACTTCATTTTGTTAGGATACCACTACCCACATCTCCGATCATATATATGAATGGAGACGTAGATGAAGGTTAGTCAAAGCTCCCCTCCCAGACTTTCTCTTAACAGACTGGTTCTGCAAGTCCTTACCATTGCAAATCGCTAGAGATGTCACTCTAGGTGGTGATGTCACAGAAGACCAATCCATACATCGTGCCCAACACTTAGATCTGATATATTCACAATCTGGCACTCTTTACGACATAATCCCAAATGCTCCTGGCAACCCTAATAATTCCACTACTACCAAATCAACTGCTCTTCCTATCACTGAGATAAACTCTGTGCAGTCTACACAAAATCTTGGTGGTAAGAAAAAGAAGAATAAGAAAGAGACCACTCCTTCTGAAGAGCAGTCAATAAAGTAGCAAAACCCAAAATAGAAGGCCACTGTGCCTCCTGACGAGGAAAAGGATAAACCCGCCATATTTCCTTGAAAAATTTGTGCTGAAGACCACATGACCTATCACTGTCTGTGTCTTCAAGAGTGCACAAAATACATTGCTCAAAAGGATACTAGTAGGACCAGCGTTGTCCTGAATATTCCTTTCCCCACTCAATAGCAACAAAACCTTATTGAAAACTAACCACAACCCCCACAAGGGGGCAATGATGGTTTGTAACATCCTTCAGCTGGTGTAGGATCTTCTACTGTTTTCACATTTGAAACAGTAGATCTACAAACAAGAGCCAAATATTATGGAGCTCTTGTCGTTCATGCAATGGAACTTTCCTCAAATTAAAACCCTCGACCGCCCAACGATTTGCATATCAAAAGGCCAGTTGCAGACCTTGTAATTTGACCCCCAAAAAGGGCACTTTGATGCACAATGCAAAATACATCTGCACGTGCTGCCCAAAACTACAACATTGTAGAAGATTGGGCGCAAGCCCCAGAAGCTATGTCAGTGTTCTAAGCATTACAAACATGCCCAACACAATGGAAAGCTTTGCTTTCGGCTATTGGTGGTATCAACCCAAAGGATTCCATGCTTTCTATTTTTGACATGGACAGGTGTAAACCTCCCCTTTATCACCAGATTTCATTTCAAGTGCATATAACTTCGAAAGGTAAAGGCATACACAGAACTGTCATCGACGAAGGTGCTTCTACTTGCATCCTATCAACTTCATGTTGGCTCACTCTGGGTTCTCCAACCCTAACCCCCCCATCGAATTCCCTTAAAGCTTTCAATAGCCACACTTTCACCCCAAAAGGTTACCTAGCTAGCTATCCCATTACCTTGAGTGGGAAAATGGTAATGGTAGATATTGAAGTTGTGGATCATAAAGTCGACTATAATCTGCTTTTGGGCTACACTTGGAATTATGCCATGAAGGTCATTGTGTCTTTGGTCTCATCCTCTTTCCCTTCAATGGAAAGGTAGTCATAGTAGACTAGCTATATTTTTGCACCCCAGATTACTCTTCGTTACCAAACAGCTCTGTACCCTTAGTGGGTGGTGTACCTGACTCTTACATCAGTATCAGTACCGGTCTACTGAAGGCTTCTTCCCTCATGGGTTGTTTCCCTCTTCAGCTGCTGAAGTTTTCAAAGATGATCAATATGCTTTCATCCATTCCTCATGAACAGATTGATCCATGGAACCTACCAGCTCCTTTAGAAATTGACACTTACAGAGAACAAATGCCACTGTCACCAGCTGAATTGGCCTACAAAGCCATTCAGATTGCATTCAAATATCTGGTCACTTTGGTTTCGCCCAATGGTACCACTGCCCCTCCCATAACCACTCCGTCTTTTGATCCACTCAATCAAGTCCTACCTATGGACAAAGCTATTACAGACATCACGAGTTTAGAAGAGCGACCTTGGGAGGACTCACACCATCATGTTTTGTTATCTAATTTGGATATGATTCCTCTTCAAGTTCTATCACCTGACGCACACAAAAATGTTTCCTCACCATATACAACTATCCAATCTTTGGAATTGGAAGGAAACAGGGGAAATATTTTATAAACATTGTTCATCGATATTTCTATCATGATAGGCAGTGTGGAAAACATACAAATTGGAGCCAATCACAATCTTGAGGAAATTGGGAGCTTCACCTACCCTGTTAAGGATTTCCGCGATGTTTTCCCTTGGTCTTATGAGAAAATACATGGCATAGACCCTTCTATTATCAAGCATGAGATCAAGAAAGATCAAGCATTCTTTTTCTGGTATTTTTATTGCTCGTTAATCCGAAAAACCTCAAGTCTCCTTCTTTGGGCTTGTTAAACTACTACAAAGATGAATAGAGTACTTTTTGGGATATTTTATTGCTCTTTAAAAAATAGGAACATCTCCGAGTTTGTCATCGTTGGACTCGTTAAATATATACAGCGACGATCTGAGCAACTCTTTTTCACTCTTTTTCTAGCTCATTAAACTGAAAAAGGCGATTAGAGCATTCTTTTTGGGTGCTTTTTTCTCGCTCATTAAACTAAAAAACTCATGAGTTTTGTCTTTAGACTCATTAAAAATTTATAAATATGACTCAAGCATTATTTTAGGTACTTTTCGCACTCGTTAAACTAAAAATCCTGAGTTTTTATCACTGGGCTCATTAAAAATATACGACACAAACCATAGCACTTTATTTTTTGGGACCATTTCTCGCTCTTAAATTGAAAAATCCCCGAGTTTGTTTCCATTCTTCAGGCTTGTTAAATCTATGAAGAAGGAATGAGTTGTTCTTTTACCTCTTTTTCCTCGCTCACTAAATTGAAAAATATACCTTGAGTTTTCTTCATTCGCCTCATTAAAATTTGATGAATGTATTGAGTTGGTCATCACGTGACTCATTAGAAATTCAAGACAAAAAAATGAGTTTAGTTTGTCTCCTCATACTCGTAACAAGATGAGGTCAACATCTATTGAACATAGGTTTCTCTTTATCCAGATTCAATAGATTAACTTATAGAAAAGTAATTGATCTGGGTATACTATTAACCCTTCGTCGCACCCGGTTAAAAACTATGACAAAGGGACTACCATGGAGTTGCTCTTTACGATCTTTTCAAACTCTCTAAATATGAAAAGACCACCGAGTTGTCTAGTCTGGACTCGTTAAATTACATAAACAAGATATAGAGTCACTCTTTTTACAATACTTTTCAGACTCCTAAAACATGAAAAAATCGATGAGTTTGATTGTCTAGACTCATTAAACTAATCAGATAGGGCAAAGCGTCGCTCTTTTTGTGGTCCTTTTCAGACTCTTTAAATATGAAAATATTGATGAGTTTACCTATGTAGGCTAATTAAACTAATGAGATGGGGAATTTTGATAGAACATCCACATTCAGTATTAGAAAGCATGGTTTGGCAGCAGTCATTCCCTTGAACATGGCACTCCTTCAAATAAACGTTCCTTGTGATGTCCTCTCAATATGAATCCTACCATCCTATGAGTTTAGCCTAAATACCCTGATGTAATTGCATCTCTATATCCTAACACTCTGTAGTGTTCATGAGTCTAGTGTTGTATGGTTAAAACCGTTGTTGTGCCTTCTATTGTTCAAGGGTGAGCCTTTTTTTCCTCCATCAACCCATCAAGCATATTCTTCCATCATGCCATCCGTTGTTTAGACCCAAATGCTCAAATGATTCATCAAAAAACAAAATAATTCTTGTCTCGTTTCGTGTCGACTGATGTAGGACACATTATTGCCTACCTTTCGACAAGTATCTTCCTATTGACTTCAACACTCTATCTAGGGAAGACGACCCAAAAACAAATTCAATGCCTTGGTAGTTGCAGACATTAGTGGCAGGTTGCCTTGTGTTTGATCAGGGGTTCTCATTATTGGCTCCTGGTTAAGAGATTATAGCAGGTGTTCGATGACAAAGACATCTTTCACACTCATTAGATTGTATTGTGCATCTTGGAGACCATCACCATTATTGGTGGCCTTCCTCACATCTATTAACGGTCTCCATTATTGACTGGTAATTAGATGATTTTGTGCATGTTCGATGTCAATGCATATATTCACATGTATTGATCTATGATGTTTGGTGAAGCGGACATCAAGACCTTGGGTAGAGGCTTACATCATTCAGCCTTGTTTCCTCTCCCAAGTTGTGCATATTGTTTTTTGGAGACATCTTATCATGATCATTCTATTATGACACTGGATCTACATTGTTCTTATCGACGAGCATCATTTGTCATATCTCTTTGGAGAAAATCACTCTGACATGGCTACTGAGCATGGAAATACCTGACTTAGGACATGATTTTAGCAGTTTATATATATGTGTTGTATCAGGTTTTCAGTACTGCCCAAAGCTTCAATCCTCTCTCTCTTTTTAAAATGAGAATTGCAGTTTTAGTAAATTATTTCGACCATTTTCACAACCTCTGATCTCATACTTTAGGGGGCATCTGTTATTCAACAAATTGACCTCCTTATCAACTTATAGGGGAAAGACAAGATATCTTAAACAAAGACCACAATCACAGGCATTGATTCCACGCTAACGTTGGCTGTGCACTAACAACCTGCTTTATAGAGCTTGTTACCAAGCTTGGAGGTGTGTTAGTGACCCTATTATAGCATGTTGCCAGTATGGGAATAGCGTTAGTGAAACATGGTGAAGTTCCAAGGGCCAAAGGAACGCATTGACTCACAAATATCTAGATAATTGTCCCTAAAATTACTCAAGGAAATCAAGGAAACATCCAAATTTGAGATATTTGGAGGATTTATAATTTTGAGAAAACGAGGCAAATGGGAAAGAGTTGAAAAGCATGGCAAGTTCATTGCTTTTTCCCTAGTGAACTCAAGGAGGAGCTTGGCTACCCTAACTTAATTGCTATATAACCAAGGTGAGGGTTATTGTGAAAATCAAAGCATTTGAAAGGATAGCATACTTGACTGTTGAGCATTTATTCATATCATAAGAAGTGAGCAAGAAGGGAGAGAGAGAGAGAAGCTGGAGGGGTAAAGGAAGGCTCATACAATAGATGGTTTTAATCACTCTTCCAACATTAATATAGAACTGCAGTTGTATCGTCTACTCATGGTGTTGATATTATCATTCATTTAATTATTTGTTCAATGCATATTAGCATGAGTAGCTTAGTTGTATGCAATTAGATGTTATTTTATATATTCATGTATTAGTTATTAGAGTTGTATGTTGTGATTACGCTTGTCTCCTCTATGTGTAAGACTTGACTTTGGAGTCGGCTTTGAGGGAGTTCCACTTGGCTGCTTTGTGATCTCCATACAAATCTACATGGAGACTTGAGGTAATATACTTCTAATGCTTTGATAGTTAGTTATTGTTTATGAACGTGCATGTAACTTTGTACAGTTGCAAATAATGTTATAGTCTGTCAAAGGTCCCGGGAAGGCCTTTAAGGGTATTTACATTCTCCATACACTGTGCATTTTACCCCATAGCAACTGGAGAAACATCCCAACCACAAAAATCTTTAGCCATCACCAAAAGCTACCTTAATGCAACAAAAACTAGTCAAAAATGTGTCAATCCTCATCAAAGGCCTAAAGGTACTCCCCAAGTAAATCAAGCTCATTTTACTCCAAGGGTGAATGTCAATAGAAGCACTAACTAAAAGGTGAAAAATACCAAAAGATTTAGTGGTCACAAAAACTTATATTTTAATGGACAATGCTTTTCATGCCATAAATTTGGTCATAAGGCTGCTCAATGTGTTGCTTACAAAACTATTATGACTAGAGAAGCAAGAAAACAAAGGAGCATGATAGGAATCAAGAAGAGCTCTTATAATAAATTTTCACCTCTTGAATATGAAACTGAATGTTCATTTTGCAATAAATTTTGTCATGAAGAATCTAAATGTAGGAGAAAATTTAGACCAACATATCAAAAGGAGAAAACATCATCAAACTTCAAGGTATGGAAAAAGAAGGAATTATAGTTAGAAAGATGTGGCATAGCTCTATTTGTAGAAGGACAAGAAAATCAATGGTACATTAATATCAGATGGTCAAAACACATGACAGGTGATAAAGATAAACTCATTTCATACAATGCTTTAGAAAAGGAAAAGAATGTCTCTTTTGGAAATGACTCACAAATTGTCATTAAGGGTAAAGGTTCTCTTTATCTAAAAGAAAAGATTAAAGATGGAAATGTTATGTATGTTTATGGATTAAAGCATAACTTATTGACTATTAGTCAAATGTCTGATCAAGGAAATGAAGTAGTGTTTTGATCAAAATATTGTGTGGTTCATGATCCTAACACAGAAAAGACCATAATCGAAGGTACAAGAACTCCAAGCAATCTATATATGCTTGAAGGAGGTTACAAACAATTTAATCTAAGAAAAACATAAGAGAACTAATTATGGCATAGAATATTGGGGCATCTACGATTTTCTCAAATAATAAAATGATGCAGGCTCAAGGTTGTTTGTGATCTTCTAGATATCATCATCCAACAAAGTATCATCTATAAACCATGTCAATTTGGTAAGAAAACCAAAGTTAAATTCAATGCCAAAGAAGTATTAGCAAGTAAGCCTCTTGAACTCATTCATACTAATTTGTGTGGACTAACAAGGAAAAAGTCACCTCATGGAGAAGAATACTACATTTTATTCATTGATGATTTTTCTAGAATGTGTTGGATTGGTTTACTAAAACATAAAGATGAATAATTTCAAAATTTTAAGGTCTTTGAAGCTCTATTTGAAAATAAATTATATCTAAAAATAAAATGTCTCAAATCTAATCGGGGAGAAGAATTCATATCAGATGAATTTTTTGAATTTTGTAAATAACATGGAATAAAGAGACAATTCTCTGTTGCCACAAATCCTCAACAAAATGACATGGCAAAAAGAATGAATAGAATAGTTCAACAAAAGGATCAAGCTATGCTTAATGAGTTTGGAACTTCTGACACCATCTGGGGTGAAGTTATACATACTGCAATAAATATTCTCAAAAAAGCTTATGTACGTTGTTGATGGTGTTGGACCTACCAACATGTTAGGGGATCTCCCTGTTAAGAAGTCCCAACTAGACCTCAGACCATTTGGTGTAGCAGTCCCAATAGTGGGTCATACATTATTTCCTTGACCATGGTTGTGTGAAGCGGTAAGTAATATGTCCTTGCTAGTAAAAGGGTGTGACATGCACAACAAGCCAAGGAAGGTGCATGAACGATTCTAACACACAGAAAGTGGGGTGAGTGTGCCCCTTGGAAAAATGTGGAAAATGCAGCTTGGAAGGGAACACAAGAGAAAAGATGCATCAAAAATTGAAAGGCAGGTGAACCAACAATCCAAAGTGATTGTTAAACCAACAACACACCTCAGTAAGATTCATACATTCATGTACAGAAAGAGTCTACACATACATGTGTAAGGAAACAATTACATATATAATTAGAGTAACCAAGATAAATAAAATACAATAACAACATATGCATGAAATGTGTTGGATCTATTGTATTAAGAAGCAAAAGTTCCAATCATATAGTACAACCATGACCAACCACTAGTCCTGATAGTGGATCATTACAGTCACTGCTTGCTGCTCGTCCAAAGAGATGTACTAGCTCTGCGCTGTGGAGAAATCAAGGCTCATGACACTACACTCCAATATTTCTCTAAGATACTCCTATCAGAAGCTTGGCTGCCAAAAAATCCCTTACGATGAGTTATGACGTTCTATAAATAGCAAAGGGTGGGGTGACCATTGACATTCCCCTTTGTGATTGTTCACCTACTCTCATGACTCTTCAACTACTCTATGACTATTACATTCAACTATCGACACTTGGAATTTCACTTTACAAGATGTTACATACAATCTGAACATGTACCCATGTGAGAGAAAATAGGCTTGAGAAAGCCATGCAAGACATCACTAAGAGTCAGAAAACTGTGGGAATACCAACTCTTTGACATCCTTACGATGGTTGATGGTGGTGAATTGATGCCAAGCTTCGTAGTTGTGATGGTGTCCATAGACTATGTGGTGACATCTTTCTGGAAACAAGCTCTTGCCTATGTTGCATCTGGGTACACTAATTTGGCTCCTCTTTCCAACTTGTATGATAACATGTGCAACATCGTCTTGACTTTGGCCAAACTAGCGACATACTAATGCATAGTGTTTGTGTTGATCACTAAGTTTGCGCTAGTGGATATGCGCATCAACTCATCAAAGTACATGTCCAGCTCCAATAAGACTTGATTCTTTTTCTTTTGCTTCGTGAGTTTCCCAATGGATGGGATCGTATGCATGCGCACAACAACATCCTTGCTTCTAAACACTTGTGCATGTGAAGCCTACAAATTAGTGATGAGCTACGGGAGTTCCTCATAGTTTTGGATCTGACTTCATATGTGTACCTTTAGTTCTACCACCTTGGGCTTCATCAACTAGGGCAAAAGTAATGGGGATCGTTTGTATCTCATTGTCCATGTTTGCATGTGATCGATGACAGTGTGAAAATATGAGAAGATGTGTTCTCTCTTAGCACAGTGCTACTACCAACTGTTGAGATGGAAAATTTACTTATGCACGATGCCAAATCAGGAATACAAAATTCGCATGAATGTCTCTAGAGATGATACCTCATTTAGTATTACTCTCTTCAACTCTGCTCTCGCCGATACCATAACCTATTCTCCTCCCTACTTGGTTGTCTGTAACTCCTTAGCCATTCTCTTGTTCTCTGTTGTCAAGAAGTGAACTAACTCAAGCTCGTGGCTTCAGCATATTCTTTGGTAGAATTGGCCAATGATGTTGGATGCTTGCGCACATCAGATATGATCACTCATTCTTCAAACTACACAGGAGATGCATGGACATCCAAAGTAGTCACTCTGTGCAATTACACAACTCTATGTTGTGACTCGTCGAATGATATGTTGTGCATCTCTGCTTCTAGATTGTCTTCAAGGATCTCAGTATATCCTTGATCACTCAGGACTTGCTCTGCTTCCAGATCTGGTGAAGCCAATGGGCCAACCTCTTAGCACTAAAGCATGAGGTCAATATCCTATTCTTACTTTGGTTACTCCATCTTTGTATCCATATGCTTGAGTATTTGTTTAATCTCTTAAGCAATGTCCTGCTCCTATGACTACTCACCCTTTCTACTTTGTGCCAACTTCTCGAATGAGTCTACAACCTGTATGGACACAGTTTCATCAATTTGTGCATGTTTTACCTCTTGATGTGCCTATCCCTGCTACACTTCCTTCTCCTATCTACACAACTCTTTTTCATGCTGGAGTTGCTACTTCAACTCTTCTAACTCCTTCAATGTTTCCTCCATCCTCTGTTTATATCTCTGCCTCTGCACATTTCTCCTATTGTGATGTCACCTCTTCGCTTCTGTCTCCAAAGTTGCTTTATCCACAAGTGGGTATGCTTTGAACTTGCAACTTTGTTCTTCCTATGCAATGTCAACAATGTTTCTCTTGCCTTTGTCACGCGTAAGTATGTTACCCTCTGCTCTTGCTAATGATGGTGCTCTCTTAGATGTTGCTTTGCAAACCATTCCACATCTATGCTGACCTATTCATTGAGCCTAGATAATTTGTGACAATATCTCCATGGGTCTTTGTTGGAGAGGTAAATCCCCTCTACGGATAGAGGCGATCCCTACTAGCCTAGAACGGGTCTAGCAACAATCAAACAATGCTATCATGCAAGTTCCTAATTGCAAATAAAAGGTAGGTGATGAAGACCTACTTGGGTTCCAACGCTTTTGTTCGTAGAAGAGACGTCGCCCACACTCCTTTGCCTTGGCCAGTCACAGTCCTCCACTATCCCCGTGAATGGACACCTGCACACAAAGAGAACAACACAAACACAAGCATGAAATCTGATATATGCAATTATACATCAGTCAGGAAGGACATAATTCAACATTAATCATTACAACAATGAGAATGGAACCATAATGATAGTCATCTATTATTAATAATCAACAAAGGAGAATACAACCAATGTCTTGACGTCAAGTCCTCCTTTGGTTGGGTGCTCAGCTACACAAGTCTTGCAAAGCTTGAAGGGGTGAGGGACAAGCCTCTCTCTCTTTGGTGACAAGATCTCCTTACTTAGGTTAAGCCTTATGGACACAAGGAAGGCTCTTGCAACTCTAATCTCTTCATATCTTCCTTTCAGCACCAGTATCACTACCACTAGAACTAGAACTAGAACTCAAGTCATGGAGACAAGCTTTTATAGATGAAATGGAAGGGATAAGATCAATCACAACAATAATGGATTTGGCTTCATCACTTGGAAACTTCTATAGAATGGTGGAAAACTACTTCCCATTCAAGGAGATTCGAAGCCAAACCATCTTCACTTAACATAGATTGAGTTGGTGAATGAGTTGGATAGAACTTTCAGAGGTTGATTGGTTAAAAACTTTGCCCAAAAAGGTTGGCGCAATTGCGACTATGGGACAAAGCACTAATGGCACCCCTTTTATAGGATTTTCCCCATTGTCACGGGCAGAACACAGTGGGCTAGCGCTAATGTAAAAAGAGCTATTTTTAAGGGCAAGCTGCAGGAGATGTCTTCAGGGCATATGAAGCTCATGTTCAGAGGGAAATGATGCAAGTGGTTTCAAGTCTTGTCACTTCTCACAAGTCTCGGAATGTGCCCTCCAAGGTGTAGGAGAGGGGTAATAGGGACGGTGACAAGCGATGACAAATTACTGTGTAACAGTCTTCCTCAGCCCAATGACACACCCCTTGGATCCATGGAAATTGCACTCTAGCATAGTGGTACTTTACAAAGCAATGCAGGTTGTATGGATTGAAGCTTCTGGTGCCGAAAGTAAATATTTTTAACTCTTCCATATCGACATCATCATGCTTGAGATTATGTATCTCATACAACCAAATCTGCAATAGAAGAGTGGGCCAGGGTGTCTTCTTCTTCTAATGTAGTCTAACTGATAGTCCTGTTGAGATGTGGTATGACACTTCTTGCATGATGATCTTGTCCATGGAAAACTTTGGTAAAACATGTAGAGGCGTCTTCACACTCTACATTCGTATGAAGGTGCCAAGAGGCAAGGCATACCAATCCACTATGTCAATTAATGCCTCCATTGTTGCCCGCGACATGCAAGGTGGATCCTGTTCAAATATCATCTTGTACACTATGGTCACAAAATGGTCTGACAATTGTGTGGTGACTTCATGAAAGGTCCATTCAGAAAATAGTCTACAATAAGTGTGTAGAGAGGTTTTCATTGATGTCCATGCCCAACCTAAGCTTGGGAACTATTGACAGACACATATTGCATCTAGAATGTATGTCGACATGTATATCTCTACTTGTTGACCTTTAGGTGGCTGTCAGGATCCTGTTACATGTTCCTTCAACCCGTGAGCCAGCATGTCGAACCAGTTGCATGGTTTTCCTTTACTGGCCAGTTGGTTGAACGTGATCATCCAACTTTGTGGGAAGGTCTTCGTGCTCTCTTGGATGTATAAGTGACATAAAAAGATGACCAAGTACTAATATTCCTTCCACAATATCTTCGTCTTGTAAAACTGGGTGGGTATTGTTGAACCTCAAAATTACCTTCCACATGACATTTGTGGAAGGTCCAATCAATGGTAAATGCTAGATTTTGTCTTAGGAAAGCATTAAAATGATCGCCATATTATATTTTCATGTTCTTTCTATTTTAATAGACTTTTGCAAATTAGCTATATAATGCAGCCTACTCTACAGCTAACTATGGGTTATGTAGCTACTCTCATGGTTTGGTAGGTTACAGGTGTCAAATGAATAACTGGGCCACATGGGCATCTCCAGAATCATCTCTAAGTGGATTCTATCCTACTCACTCAATCCAAATCAACAGTAAATCATGCCTAAAGTCTTGGTCAAAGATGGAGTCAAATACGTTATCTAGTAGTAGTAGGACTCTTGATATTTCATAGTAGCAGTAGGACTCTTGATATTTCAGATCCAATCAATGGTAAATGCTAGATTTTGTCTTAGGAAAGCATTAAAATGATTGCCATATTATATTTTCATGTTCTTGCTATTTTAATAGATTTTTGCAAATTAGCTATATAATGCAGCCTACTCTATAGCTAACTATGGGTTATGTAGCTACTCTCATGGTTTGGTAGGTTACAGGTGTGAAATGAATAACTGGGCCACATGGGCATCTCCAGAATCATCTCTACGTGGATTCTATCCTACTCACTCAATCCAAATCGACTGTAAATCATGCCTAAAGTCTTGGTCAAAGATGGAGTCAAATACGTTATCTAGTAGCAGTAGGACTCTTGATATTTCATAGTTGATTAGAAGTCTAATGGTTTTGTTGAATAGTTAATGTAGAGTAAGCCACTTATAGTTGATCAGGAGTTGAGGAGTTAATGCATATCAGGCCACTTGTAGCTGTTCAAAAGCTTAACAGTCTCATTACAATTCGAATTAAGCCATTTGTAGCATGTCTTTCTATAAACAATCATGATAGATTCAGATTAAGCCACCTATAACAATATTTTATCTTAGACAATTTTGTTGTTTTTCTATAAATATCAGTTAAATGAGACTGAGAAGTAGTTAGAAGCTAAGGAATGATTATAGGCTTTTTGTTAAAAACTCTATTCAATTTTTTTTTTTTTGATAATACAAACTCTATTTTGTCAATGGTGGTTTAAAAAATTGCATCTTTAATTAGTTGTTATCAAGCCACATCAGTTGCAGAGGGCCCCTACACTGAAGGAAGTTTTTCACTTGTTGTTTTCGTTTTAATTTTTGCTACTCTGTTTTTTTGTAAGAACATTTTCTTTAGCTTTGTTTCATTTCAGTTTGTAACCAATAGTGTGAGGATAAAAGTCATAACTATGCAAGCCTTATTCTTCTGAGATATTGTATGAGAAATGACTGAGTAAAAATTTTGAAGAAATGAGAGTACACAGTTTCTTAACTCCTTACTATTTTGATTACTCATTTTCTTAGCATAGAACTATCAATTATTTGTATTAATAGATGTTCTCAAAACCATTTCAGAATAATTCTAACTTAATTAGTTGACTATCTAATTCATGCAGTGATTGAGCTTATTCAGCATATTGTCAGTTTTACAATCTGTCATCTTTTCTTTTCTGTTTTCAGGTCATTACTTAGTAGCATCACTTGACATTCCAAAAAATCATTTCAAGGAGATTGATTCTATCATGTTCCAAAATTGAATGGTTGAATGGCTAACTGAATGTAATTATTTGATTACCTTTTGCATCAATATTACTTTTGGTTGTAGGAATTAGATCAATGGATTAGGACTAAATGGTAGATAAGATAGATGCTATGTTCCTCTTATTAGGTCCTAACTAGTTAAAAATAATTTTTAATCCATTTTTAGGAGATTAGACTAACTTAGGAACCTGTCCTTCCTTTTGAAACTCATTAGATCCATGTAAATCTCTCATAGATTGTATATTATTAGACACCAGGGAACTGAAACCTCCCAAAACAAACATAAAAATACAAAATGAAGTAAGATAAAATTTAACGAAGCACATATAGTGCATCACACTTCATCAGTCTACAAACCTCGATTGATAATTCATGCAAGAAATTTAGGACACTAAATTGACTAAACATTTTGGTGCCATTGCCAAGAATTCCAATTTGGTAACCTTATCTCTTACATTCAAAAAAAAGAAAATGATATGTGTAGAGGAAGAGACTCTAGGGGTAGATTTATAGCTAGAGGCAGGGGTTCAATTCCTACAACACCACCTACTCCACCAAGATGAAGAAGAGCTATACCTCCATCTCAAGTTCATATTCCTAGCCATAGACCTCCTGAAGTTCTAAGGTCAGAAATTCAATCAAGAAGATCTCCTACTTCATCTATCGAGGTAGTCCTAGAGGAGGAAAGTCTTGGATCTTGTTAGCCTCCTGCTGCAGCAGGTTACTCATATTTCATGATTGACATTTTTCAGGCCAAATATGTCATACTTTGCATATTGCAGTGCTCCATATTTGCTTAACAGTCTCCAAGCGAAGAAGGCTACTCTGAAGTTCATACTGCCTTCCAAATTTTTGAGAAGTTATCCTGGTATCGCCAAGTTTCAGTTAAAGGGAGGTCCAAACAGCTTAATCTTGGTCTCCCTAGGTTTAAATTCCCTGTTTTAGAATATAGAGAATGTAAATCTGTCCAAATAGTTTAATCTTGGCAGATTCTTAGATAGGTAGAGAATCAAAGGAGCCCAACAATTTAATTTGGGCCCTCGGATGAAATAAGGGTAGTCTGTAGATAGGAAAGCATGAAAAGAAAAAATGGAATGATGGGTTTGCAAGTCTAAGTGCACCCAAATTAAAAGAAGAAAAAATGTTAGGTAAGTAGGCTGGGTAGGTAGTTTTGAGGTTGTTGAATCCTAATTGTTGATCAGTTCCAGACTTCCAGGCGTCTTTACTCAGGACACAATCAGCAGGCAGTTCTATGCGAGAAGCTCATAAATAGTTATAACTAACTCCCCTTCTCCACTTTTCCCCCAATCATTGACTAACCTCCCCAAAAGAGGTCAAGATCTACTTGATACCTCTTAAGGTTCATCATTTTCATAGCATTTTCTTGGGTAAAGATCTACTTTACTCAAAGTTGTTCCATACTCTCTTTGAAGAAAGGTTCTATCCCCTTGTAACAGCCTAAGGTCTTCTGAACTTAGCGCTTTCTTACCATCTCTATATTAACTACTGACATTATTATTTACCTCCCTACATTTTCCCATCCCCCTACTAATATTATGTAAGTCATCCCCTATATAAATATCCCTCCCCCTGGTTGAAAAATAACCATAAGTACCACCGGGAATTGCTCAGTTTACCTGAAACTTAGCAAGAACCCTCATGCTGCCCCTTCAAACCATCTTCCAAATACAATGGAATCCTTCCAGAGTATAAAATCCCTCTAAGGTGATCGGACCCCTTCCGAAACCTCAAATGCCTTTCACACCCACTTACTTACTCCTTCTGACTGCAACAAACCCCTTGCTGACTTCCTTAACACCCCGCAGACCATAGAAAGCCAGATCGCATCGCAAGATCGCAGTATCCTCTCCACCCAAGTTATTACCCATCGGTCACTACCCAACGCGATATCGTGATATCGGCGATCGGTGGTCGCAAGCGCCAAATGTCCAATTAAAACACCTTCCCATTCCTCGCTGATGCGATATTACAATCCTATAACAGGGACCCACTGCAGGCTGACGTCATCCTCCCTACTGCTGACATCATGCTGACGTTAGCAGCCGGAAAGCCAAAAATTCGCGCAGGAAGGGAAATCGCACTTCGGAGCTCCAGAATAAGAAATAGAGGAAGTTTTCGATGCACGATTAGCATGAAGCGCTAATTGCACATCGCTACGGGAAATAGGCCGTTTCGAGGAATCTTTAGGGATATTTTTATTCCTTGGCCCGTTGTCCACCGAAAAAGCCCGAAAATCACCCGATCGTGCCAAATTGATCTGGTTTAAAGACAGCAGAAGATCAATGACAGAGTTTAAAGTGTATCAGATCAAATCATCAGGTATCAATCGTGTCAAAGAGTATAAGTAGGCGGCGGAAGCCATCAATGTAGCGGCAAAGAGTATTAGTGAAAATCTTAAGCAAGCGGCCCAAAGTAGGAGAACATTTAATACCTTCTAGCAGAGTCAAAGAAAGAGGGCGAAGCCACTCGAAGCCCTCAAATCATAATCATTGCACATTTAACTCGCACTAGAGTAGAACTACAGATCCCAAAGCACAATCATTCCAGCAGCACCGCATCAAGCCTCCAAGGGCCACGTTGTAGTCTTTTCGGATTTAGCTGCTTCTAGCGTAGCCGAAAGGATTTACCTGCATTTAATTCCAGCAACACTTAGATTTTTGAAGAGTTTTTTTAGAAGAACTGTTTAGGTCAATTGTAATGAATGTCTTTCTGATATTTTGCTTATATATACCACCCTAAACAATGTAGTGAGGGGTTGGTTGGTTGGTAGGTTGGTTACTCAGTGAGTCTAAGACATTGCTTAGTCTGATTCCCAGCAATTTCTCCAAGCAGAGACCCGCACTGTAACTATCATATTTTCTATAATGAAAGACTGCTGAAAGCGTGGATTTCGAAACTACTTGATGTGTTCATTTGGCCAAGGAGTGATTACAGAATTCCTGTGCTTCTACATGATTCAATAACTGTTTCTCTCCTCTGTTAATTTTCATGTTTTTACCATTGTTCCGCCTTCTAAATTGCAAGAAAAAAGAATAGCTTAATATTTGTTTCACTACACCTTAAGTTCAATTTCTGTATTTTTCTACGTTTTCTTCAGAAATAGCTATGAGCATGTATACTTAAATGATCTTGTTTACATTGTTTCTTTCACATATGAATGAATATTTAGGAATTATTAACTGCTCCTAGATCCCCATTCATCCATTTCTCTTCTTTTTCAGCATGATGAAATGATTCTCCTTTACCTTTCATCCCTGATTTTCATTCCATCCTTTCAGTAGATTGATAATTGTATCATGTGTGGCTATCTCGCTCCATAATCCCCTTGTGACCAAGAAAATGCTATAGCAAGCCTTAATCCATGACTCCACGCCCAATGGTTCGAAACTTATCACACTGTACCTTGCCTCTTTGCTTGAGATTCCTACCTTCCATCCAAACACAAACAAAAAAACCCTAAGCCAAAAGCTAGCCTAAAATCATCAACAAAAGTTGAATCACTAAAGAGAGAGCCCTCTCAGATTGCAGGTGGGCTAGAACCTGCAATCCAAAGATTGGTTTGTGGTTACCTCGGCCGTATCCCTATAAGGAGCCTAGGGACAACCTGAGTGATAAAATAATGGCGACTCCGCTAGGGAACTCCTCAGATAAATTCATTAAACTAGTCTGCAGCCCTACAGAGGAAGAAACCGACTTGTGAAAGTCTCGATCGACCTGTGTTGTTGCGATTTTTAGAAAATTTCCCAAAAAATATATTAGAATCTGGCTCCTAAGAAACAAACGCGTAATACATGATCAAATCCTGATCCAAATAGCCCACCTGTTGTTGAAAATCCGAATTTAATTCCTAAGATCATTAGAAAACAAAAGCAAAAAGAATACCAAACTGTTGAAACAGTTCAGCCAATCATTGTACCAACCCCTGTCAAAGTTTTATTCCGGTCAACCCCGAGCTCCCCTGGCTCATCACCCCCTTCTCCAAGTAGCTCCTCTACACCTCTACCTCATATTCCTACAACCACTACTACTCCTTCTACACCGGTTATTCCTGTAATCCCCGCTGCTTTAAGCACTCCACTTATCCCCGTCATCATGGCTAGATATGCGCCATTACAATTACCTGCTAATCCCGGGGCTATGTCACAGTACTACCAATCGAAAATCACTTATTTTGATGGCACAACCTCCTGCGCCACCCTACAGCATACAAAGAAAATGCAGAATTATTTTGAGAGTTATGAGATTGATGATGAGAGTGTAAGAATGAAGATTTTTGTCCAAAGTTTGACCGGTGATGTCAGAACCTGGTTTAGGGCACTTCCACCCAATTCTATAGTAAACCCGGAAGCCTTATAACAGACATTCGTTAACAGATGGGAGAAAAAGAAAGACCCCCTGCACATACTATCTGAATATGATACTATTAAGAGAGGACCCGGGGAAGCTGTTCTGGATTACTGTGCCAGATTTAACAATGTTTATAATGCAATACCACCAAATTTAAGACCTCCACCTGACCTCGCATTATACAAATTCCCGGATGGATTTGATGACGAGAAGGCATATCAATTAAGGGAAAGAGCCCCTCAAAGCCTCGCAGAAATGCAATACGCTGCAGTGAGCGTGGAAGCAAATCTAATCGCTAAAAGAAACAGAACCAGGACTGAGAGAAGAACCACTTTCAAGGAAGAACCTTCCTCCTTCGAGAAGAAGCTATATGCAGTCGTTAGTGGCATGCACAGGCTGGGAGACATATTAGACAATGTTGAGAGGAAAACTTCATGGGAGGGTCAACAGCCCAATGCCACAAGGAACTCAAACTTTAGAAAAACCCAAAACTCAAACGTAGGTAGGGCCAGTCCGGACCACGATATTAGGCCTCCTTTTCAAGAAAACTATGCGGAGGCATCTACATCCACTGAGCCCACATACGGGACACATATGAACCTGATAGATTCAGAAAACGAACAGCAAATCTTCCTCGCGGAAGAAGACCGACCATACCTTGATACAAAACAATTCCGCACCAAATCGGGAGAGTCCTTTGACTTTAAACAAGGATATGACACTGCTATATACGAGGTACACAAGCAATACAAATTAAGAACAAGGACTGTTGATGTTCTCCCACCTAGAAAAACAAAAGATAGCAAACAACTCAACAAAACTAAAGGGAAGGTCACCAACAACCAACTAGCTGACAGCCCTATCCCAAACCCTCATTAGGTTACTGTGGAGGATGTAACAGATACGCATTCTCCTATTGAGCAGCCTCTGCCCCCCTCCTATCCGAAAGAAGATCTGAAGAGCATTCCCGAACATCTTCCCAAAACAGAAATACCACAAACGGTCATACACCGTGATACTGACATTCCAAAAGAGAACATAGAGAGTATGCCTGAAAAAGAGAGATTCACCACTGTCAACACTAAGAACTCAGTGGAAAAACCATTCAGTTTAGAAGTAGAGATTGGAAAACTCAAGATTTCCATTCCCCTCTCAGAACTGGCTAAGCATGATGTGTATAGACAACAAATTCAAAAGTCGCTTCAATTGTCAGAAGTTAGGGATGATGTAAACATTTTAGATGATACCCCTGAACTACTGTTCGGGCTAGAAGTTGACGGAAAACCAACATACGGACCTGTTCCACCTTTCTATGTCAATCTGCACATACATGAAAAAATATTGCACAATGCTATGTTTGACTCGGGTGCCTCACATAACCTTATTCCTAAATTTGTAATGGAAAAGTTGAACCTCGATGTCACAAGGCCATACAAAGATCTATATTCTTTTGATTCAAGTCAGGTCAAATGTTTAGGCTTGATCAAAGACCTTTGTGTCTCCCTAGTCCAATTCCCCAACAGACAATTTTATTGGACGTAGTAGTTGCCGACATTCCCACAAAGTATGGTATGCTTCTATCCAGATTGTGGGGAGAAAATTGCAAGGATCCCTTCAACTCGACCTCTCTTATGCCACCATATCTGTCTTTGAGAAACCAAAGAGACTTATAAGAGAAACATTAATGAAGTATGTGGTAAGCAGTGAGGAAAAACCCCAAAATTTTCCAATATACTCAATCCATTCTGATATGGATTCTTTTATTTTATTTAATGATAACACCAGCCCTCCAACTAATGATAAGCCGTTATCTCTGGAGCAAGGAATGAACATCAATGAGGAATCGGTTGCCAATACCCATGAAATTGTCTCAACAGCTAAGGCAACCAACCCACAGCAAGAAGAAAATCCCAAAACAGAAATTACCAGTCCACCCGTTCCCCATACAACAGAAACTCTCAATACAAACCTCGAACGAGAAGCCACATGGTATTTGGAGTTTGATGGTTCAGTTAACAAGTTAGGAGCAGGGGCTGGAGTGTGGATTTACAATACTCACGAGAATCGCGCACAAGGCCATGCCTATAGACTCAATTTCAGATGTACAAACAATATGGCGGAGTATGAAGCTCTTCTCTTAGGTATCAAGTTGCTCAAAACCCTGGGAGCTACTACCATTTCCATCTTAGGTGATTCGGACTTGATCATACAACAGATAAAGGGTAACTTTGTCGCTAATGATAGTAGAATGAGAGCTTACAGAGCTGCTGCCAGTGAATTGCTCAGCGCCTTCAGTGAATTTGAGCTGGCCAAAATTGCACGAGACCATAATATTCATGCCCATAGCCTAGCCACCTTCGCTAGCACATGCAAGCTTCCCTTTGAACCAAATCACCATTTCACTGCTGAAATAAAACACAAACCTTTGGTCCCTAACAATGTCAAGGATTGGCAGGTATTCCAAGATGATGCCCAGATTAACAATTTTTTGAATCTGGAGAACGAATTCTCCAACACAAACATTGACATGGATGCGAGAGCCGAATCACAACAGTTAGCAGAGGAAAAACACCTGACTCTAACAGCTACAACAGCTAAACAAATATTAAGCCCAATTGTTTTCGACACTACCAACATAGGGCAGCTGAAACAAACTTACTCACAGAAAACAACCAAGCTAAAGGATGAGTTTATTGATCTGAAAGGTAATGTTCTGCCTGCCGGCCTTACTCCATTGGAAGACATGTTTGATGACAATGATGTGGCCAAAAAACCAAAGATTGAACCTTTGAATGCTGCCATAGAAGAACACAACATAGGAACAACGGAACACCCCAGAATGATTAAATTATCCAAAAATCTACCTCCTGACCAAAAACCGAAATATGTGGATTTGTTCAAAGAATTCCAAGATGTATTTTCCTGGAGTTATGAGGACTTAAAGTCCTATGATACTTCAGTAATCCAACATACCATTCCCTTAAAACCAAAGCAAAAACTGTTCAAACAAAAACTCAGAAGAATCAACCCCATGCTTCTTCCTTTGATTGAAAAAGAAATAAAGAGAATGTTTGAAGCAGGTATCATTGCACCCATTAGATTCTCTGAATGGGTGTCTAACTTAGTACCCACCAGAAAGAAAACAAGAGAGATAAGACTATGTGTAGACTTGAGAAATTTAAACCAGGTCTCTCTAAAAGACCACTACCCGTTGCCCAAAATGGATCATATCTTGCAAAGAGTACTGGGTTCCTCTAGAATTTCTTTACTAGATGGATTTTCAGGATTTAACCAAATCCTTGTTCACGTAGATGCCCAGGACAAAACAACTTTTACCACACCCTGGGGAACATTCAAGTATGTTAAAATGCCTTTTGGGCTAAAAAACGTCGGTGCTACCTTTCAAAGGGCAATGGATATTGCGTTTGCTAAAGAGATACATGATTTCCTTGTAGTTTACCTGGATGACCTGACCCCATTTTCCAAATCTGATCAAGAGCACCTTAAGCACTTAAGGCAAATTTTCATGACATGTAGGAAATATAGCATTTCCTTGAACCCTAAGAAGTCCCTGTTTTCCCTGGAGGAAGGCAAGCTTTTAGGGCATATAATATCAAAAGATGGGATCAGAATTGACCCGGAAAGAATTCAAGCTATCCTCCAAATCCCTTACCCAAGAAACATAAAAGAATTGCAAGCATTCCTCGGAAAGATTAACTTCCTAAGGAGATTTATCCCGAATCTAACTGAGCTAGTAAGGCTATTGAGCAACATGCTAAAAAAGGATGCCAAGGTAAGATGGTCTCTTGAAGCCAAGCAGGCTTTCGAGAGTATAAAAACTGCCCTAACTCAAACACCCGTCCTTACCAGTCCTCAATTCGACAGAGATTTTATCATTTTTTCCTACACATCTGACCACACTATAGCTGTTGTCCTTCTGCAGAAAGATGATCAGGGCAACGAGAAGCCAATTGCTTTCTTCAGCCGAGCTTTGAGAGACACACCCTTAAAATTGCAGATTATGGAGAAGCAAGCCTACACCGTGGTCAAAGCCATCAAAGATTTCAGAATTTACATCCTATACTCCCATGTGATTGCCTATGTCCCTAATGTTGTTGTAAAGGACATACTAACTCAAGAGGGACTGGAAGGCAAAAGAGGCAAATGGATTGCTAGCATCCTTGAATACGACATTGAGATAAAGCCCACCAAGCTCATAAAAGGACAAGGATTAGCCAAGCTAATGTACGAAACAAACTTCCAAGCATTAGACATTAATCAACTGGACAATGAACTAGAGCTGGTGACTCCACAGATCAGTGAAACCTTCATGCAATCCCCTTGGTACACTGATATTTGCTTTGTATTACTAAACCTGTGTGCTCCCCCAGGATTGTCCAGAACAAAGAAAAGATTTTTAAGGATGAAATCGTCAAACTTTTGTGTCATAGATGGTACTTTATTTTGGAAAAATCATGAAGGTATTTTGCTTAAATGTTTAACTATAGATGGAACTAATAACATCATGAAAGAATTCCATGCAGGGTACTATGGAGGACACTTATATTGGAAATCCACAGCTGACAAGATCCTATGGGCTGGTTATTACTAGCTCTCTTTATTTGCAGATGTAAAGAAGTTTGTTGTCTCGTGTCACAAATGCCGAATATTTGAAGGGAAAAGAAAACTACTGCCTTTGCCCCTTAAGCCCATTTCAACTGAGAAGCCTTTTCAACAATGGGGTCTTGACTTCATCGGAGAAATCCATCCCTCTTCCTCAGGCCAACACAAATGGATTTTAACAGCCACCGATTATTTCACCAAGTGGATCGAAGCCATCTCGTGTAGGAAAGCCAATGACTCCACCATTATCCAATTCCTTGAGAGAAACATCCTTTCTAGATTTGGCTACCCTGAGAAAATTACTACTGACAACGTTGCTGCTTTCAAATCCAAAAAAATAATCAACTTTTGCCATAAATACCACATTACCTTAGGTCACTCCACAGCTTATTACCCTCAAGGTAATGGCTTGGCCGAATTGTCCAACAAAAGCCTCATCAATATCATAAAGAAGCTGCTGAAAGAACACAAAAAGAACTGGCACAAAAAGCTCACAAATGCTCTGTGGGTAAATAGGCTTTCCACCAAAAAATCAATCGGGATGAGCCCTTATGAACTTGTATATGGCATGGAAGCCAAGTTCCCTTCATCTCTGGGCATACCTACTATGAAATTGTTGCAAGAAGTTCAGGCTGAACTGAATGACATGCATAGAAGGGTTAATCAAACCATTCACCTTCAGCAAACCAGAGAACAAGTCTTCAACATAGCTCAGATACTACAGGAAAAACTCAAGAAAATGTTTGATAAGAAGACCAAAGCAGAGGATTTCTGGGTAGGCAGCAAAGTTCTAAGATGGGATTCACGAAGAGAAGACAAGGGAAAACACGCAAAATTCGATTTTCTGTGGAGAGGTCCATACATTATCAGCACTGTGCAAGGCAATAACACCTATTTTCTCAAATCTCTAGATGGCAGCACAGCTGAAGAAGGCCCGGTCAATGGCCGGATGTTGAAGCACTACAAGGACCCTCTTGCTTGAAAGAGTAGATGGTGGTTGATTTGTACATAGTTGTATATATCAATATTTTGATTTTTGTAAGAATCCATAATGATGGAGCACGCAGAAGAAAGCAGGCGGAGCTTTACAGTCTAACAGCAGCACAAGTGAAGGGAAAGAGTTGTTACCAAGTCTAAAAGTTCAAATCAGTCTGACAGTCAGGCGAAGACGATTTTACAGAAAACAGCAACAACTAATGACTAAGGCATTCTGACCTACTGTTCTTGGCTTCTCACAAGGAGAAACCATCCCCAAGTGGAGCCACTGTTAGCCTCCTGTTGCAGCAGGTTACTCATATTTCATGATTGACATTTTTCAGGCCAAATATGTCATACTTTGCATACTGCAATGCTCCATATTTTCTTAACAGTCTCCAAGCGAAGAAGGCTACTTTGAAGTTCATACTGCCTTCCAAAGTTTTGAGAAGTTATCCCGGTATCGCCAAGTTTCAGTTAAAGGGAGGTCCAAACAGCTTAATCTTGGTCTCCCTAGGTTTAAATTTCCTATTTTAGAATATAGAGAATGTAAATCTGTCCAAACAATTTAATCTTGGCAGATTCTTAGATAGGTAGAGAATCAAAGGAGCCCAATAGTTTAATATGGGCCCTCGGATGAAATAAGGGTAGTCTGTAGATAGGGAAGCATGAAAAGAAAAAATGGAATGATGGGTTTGCAAGTCTAAGTGCACCCAAATCAAAAGAAGAAAAAATGTTAGGTAAGTAGGTTGGGTAGGTAGTTTTGAGGTTGTTGAATCCTAATTGTTGATCAGTTCCAGACTTCCAGGCGTCTTTACTCAAGACACAATCAACAGGCAGTTCTATGCGAGAAGATCAGAAAAAGTTATAACTAACTCCCCTTCTCCACTTTTCCCCCAATCACTAACTAACTTCCCCAAAAGAGGTCAAGATTTGCTTGATACCTCTTAAGGTTCATCATTTTCATAGCATTTGCTTGGGTAAAGATCTGCTTTACTCAAAGTTGTTCCATTCTCTCTCTGAAAAAAGGTTCTATCCCCTTGTAACAGCCTAAGGTCTTCTGAACTTAGCGCTTTCTTACCATCTCCATATTAACTACTGACATTATTATTTAGCTCCCTACATTTTCCCATCCCCCTACTAATATTATGTAAGTCATCCCCTATATAAATATCCCTCCCCCTGGTTGAAAAATAACCATAAGTACCCCCGGGAATTGCTCAGTTTACCTGAAGCTTAGCAAGAACCCTCATATTTCCCCTTCAAACCATCTTCCAAATACAATGGACTCTTTCTAGAGTATAAAATCCCTCTGAGGTGATCAGACCCCTTCTGAAACCTCAAACTCCTTTCACACCCACTTACTTACTCCTTCTGACCGCAACAAACCCCTTGCTGACTTCCTTAACACCCCGCAGACCATAGAAAGCCAGATCGCATCGCAATATCGCAGTATCCTCTCCACGCAAGTTATTACCCATTCGTCGCCACCCGACGCGATATCGTGATATCGGCGATCGGTGGTCACAAGCGCCAAATGTCCAACTAAAACACCTTCCCATTCCCCGCCGATGCGATATTGCGATCACATCAGAAAAGTTCATTGCATCGCCTTCAGTATCAGCACCTCGCCATGTCACTTATGTACCAGGGACCCACTGCAGGCTGACGTCATCCTCCGTACTGCTGATGTCATGCTGACGTCAGCAACCAGAAAGCCGAAAATTCACGCAGGAAGAGAAATCGCACTTTGGAGCTCCAAAACAAGAAGCAGAGGCAGTTTTTGATGCGCGATTAGTGCGAAGCGCTAATCATGCATCGCTGCGGGAAATAGGCCTTTTCGGGGAATCTTTGGGGATATTTTGATTCCTTGGCCCGTTGTGCACCGAAAAAGCCCAAAAATCGCCCGATCGTGCCAAATTGATCCGGTTTAAAGACAGCAGAAGGTCAATGACAGAGTTTAAAGTGTATCAGATCAAATCATTAGGTATCAAGCGTGTCAAAGAGTATCAGTAGGCAGCAGAAGCCGTCAATGTAGCGGCAAAGAGTATCAGTGAAAATCTTAAGCAAGCAGCCCGAAGTAGGAGAACATTTAATACCTTCTAGCAGAGTCAAAGAAAGAGGGCGAAGCCACTCGAAGCCCTCAAATCATAATCATTGCACATTTAACTCGCACCAGAGCAGAACTACAGATCCCAAAGCACAATCATTCCAGCAGCACCGCATCAAGCCTCCAAGGGCCACGTTGTAGTCTTTTTGGATTCACCTGCCTCTAGCACAGCCAAAAGGATTTACCTGCATTTAATTCCAGCAACACTTAGATTTTTGAAGAGTTTTTTTAGCAGAACTGTTTATGTCAATCGTAATGAATGTCTTTCCGATATTTTGCTTATATATACCACCCTGAACAATGTAGTGAGGGGTTGGTTGGTTGGTAGGTTGGTTAGTCAGTGAGTCTAAGACATTGCTTAGTCTGATTCCCAACAATTTCTCCAAGCAGAGACCCGCACTGTAACTGTCATATTTTCTATAATCAAATATTGCTGAAAGCGTGGATTTCGAAACTACTTGATGTGTTCATTTGGCCAAGGAGTGATTACAGAATTCCTGTGCTTCTACATGATTCAATGAGTATTTCTCTCCTCTGTTAATTTTCATGTTTTTACCACCGTTCCGCCTTCTAAATTGTGGGAAAAAAGAATAGCTTAAGATTTGTTTCACTACACCTTAAGTTCGATTTCTGCATTTTTTATGTTTTCTTCAGAAATAGCTATGAGCATGTATACTTAAATGATCTTGTTTACACTATTTCTTTCACATATGAATTAATATTTAGGAATTCTTAACTGCTCCTAGATCCCCATTCATCCATTTCTCTTCTTTTTCAGCATGATGAAATGATTCTCCTTTGCCTTTCATCCCTGATTTTCATTCCGTCCTTTCAGTAGATTGATAATTGTATCCCGTGTGGCTATCCCGCTCCATAATCCCCTTGTGACCAATAAAACTCTATAGAAAGCCTTAATCCACGACTCCACGCCCAATGGTTTGAAACTTATCACACTGTACCTTGCCTCTTTGCTTGAGATTCCTACCTTCCATCCAAACACAAACAAAAAAACCCTGAGCCAAAAGCTAGCCTAAAATCATCAACAAAAGTTGAATCACTAAAGAGAGAGCCCTCTCTGATTGCAGGTGGGCTAGAACCTGCAATCCAAAGATTGGTTTGTGGTTACCTCAGCCGTATCCCTATAAGGAGCCTAGGGACAACCTGAGTGATAACAGATCTCCAACAGAAGGAGTAGCCTTTTTCACCTCCACAGGGGAACATATTTTAGTGCAAGAATTAAGAATAACTAGTTAAGAAGAAGAAGTAGAACCTCTCTCCCACATACCATTAATAGAGGAACCATAGCAAGAGCAATTAACCTTGAAAGTTGAATCTTATATTGACTCTAAAGAAACTATAATGGTAGAAGAAGGAGAGGATGGAGAGTTCTCACTGTTTGGAGGAGAAGGAGGTAGAGGAAGAGGTAGAGAAAATAGTGGAGGAGGTAGAGGAAATAGGTAAGTTGATAATTCTTTTGGATTCCCTATAGTTAATGAAGAAACAGATGCCACAATGAAAAATATCCCACCTTTTGTCCTCCCAAACTTTCATGGATTAAAAAGTGAAGACCCTGAAACCTTCTTATTTGAATTTGACGTCTCATGTAGAACTTATGATTATTTACAAGACTCTCAAAAACTCAAATTATTCCCTCCAACATTGAAAGGAGCTACTTTAAAGTGGTTTATGGGTTGGTCACTCAGTCCATTAGAACATGGAATGACATGAAGAAAGTGTTTTTGGAAAGGTATTTGGATTATTGCATGCCTATCAATCACAAGGATGAAGTGTTCAAAATGATGCAAAGAGAGGATGAAAATTTAGGGTATTTAATTGAGAGATTAAACTATAACTTAAAAAGATAAAAAATGGATAACCTAGATCAAGATACTTTAAAAGCTCTTCTATTAAAAGCCATTAGAAATGAGTGGATATATATCCTTAACATGATGGGGAAGGGAAATATCTCTCAACTCCCATTAAGTGACATAGGAGAATTATGTGTTCATCTCTCAAGAGGAATATCCAAAACTGGGAAAGGTCCAAGAGATCCTCCTTTTGTTAGGGTGAATAAATCTGCAATTGGATCAGTGAGTGGGGAAGAAATTGGAAACATGCTTGATG
The DNA here is from genome assembly GCA_000404065.3 of Pinus taeda. NCBI lineage: Eukaryota > Viridiplantae > Streptophyta > Pinopsida > Pinales > Pinaceae > Pinus > Pinus taeda. Next base: position 104,074 of record APFE031215989.1, read on the forward strand.
AATTTAAAACATATATCCTAGGGAGCCTTAGTGAACATATAGACACCTTTAAATTACAAAACAAGTAGAAAACCAAGACTCATGCTCTGGCTATTTTCTATCCCAAATGCATAAAGAACCATGCTTTAAGAGAATGCCCTTTCGATGCAAAAGTCATAGAGACTTGTGTGATTTGTTCCAAAAACCATGAGACCAAAAGTTGTCCTTCAATTCCTGGTCTTAAGGGTGTTTTTCAAGAAGAAACAATTCCAAATCCAACAGAGTCTCTTTGATTTGTCTCTAGAAGACCTTGGCAAGGGCAGTAAAATCAGGGTTTTAACAACCAAATGTATATGCACCCCCCTACAAATTGGAATTCTTTGAAACAACCTTGGCATCAATCTCACTCTCAAAATCAACCTTGGGTTCAAGGAATGCAAAATCCTTATGGAATATTCTCTCCATACTATCAATATCATGCATCATATTCAAACTATCCTCCTCAAAAAATTCCTCAACAAAATCAACAGGCCTAACTTCAAAACCAAAGCCCTCAACTTTCACTGCGATTTCCATAAAGACCAAATCAATTACCTGCCCAACCATTACCTAACCCCAACAATAAAAATCCTTAGAATACCTATATGGTGGAAGGAAAACAATTTCCAACTTACATGATCACTCCATTAGATCTCAATGATGTCCAATTAAGATCTAGTAGGATATTAGAAAATAAAAAACCTTCTGTGGTTATTCAAGAACAAGACAATTATGAGGGAGATTCTCTACAACAAAATAAATGTTTTTAAGGAACATATCCTCAAAACCAGAACACTGAAAATGAAAAACAGACAGAACTCAACTCCTATCATAGAGAAGCAACCAATATCTACTTCTACACCTCCTTTTCTAGAAAGATTACAAGTTGATAAAGGGGTAGAAAAGCATATTGATAATTGTATCCCGTGTGGCTATCCCGCTCCATAATCCCCTTGTGACCAATAAAACTCTATAGAAAGCCTTAATCCACGACTCCACGCCCAATGGTTTGAAACTTATCACACTGTACCTTGCCTCTTTGCTTGAGATTCCTACCTTCCATCCAAACACAAAAAAAAAACCCTGAGCCAAAAGCTAGCCTAAAATCATCAACAAAAGTTGAATCACTAAAGAGAGAGCCCTCTCTGATTGCAGGTGGGCTAGAACCTGCAATCCAAAGATTGGTTTGTGGTTACCTCAGCCGTATCCCTATAAGGAGCCTAGGGACAACCTGAGTGATAACAGATCTCCAACAGAAGGAGTAGCCTTTTTCACCTCCACAGGGGAACATATTTTAGTGCAAGAATTAAGAATAACTAGTTAAGAAGAAGAAGTAGAACCTCTCTCCCACATACCATTAATAGAGGAACCATAGCAAGAGCAATTAACCTTGAAAGTTGAATCTTATATTGACTCTAAAGAAACTATAATGGTAGAAGAAGGAGAGGATGGAGAGTTCTCACTGTTTGGAGGAGAAGGAGGTAGAGGAAGAGGTAGAGAAAATAGTGGAGGAGGTAGAGGAAATAGGTAAGTTGATAATTCTTTTGGATTCCCTATAGTTAATGAAGAAACAGATGCCACAATGAAAAATATCCCACCTTTTGTCCTCCCAAACTTTCATGGATTAAAAAGTGAAGACCCTGAAACCTTCTTATTTGAATTTGACGTCTCATGTAGAACTTATGATTATTTACAAGACTCTCAAAAACTCAAATTATTCCCTCCAACATTGAAAGGAGCTACTTTAAAGTGGTTTATGGGTTGGTCACTCAGTCCATTAGAACATGGAATGACATGAAGAAAGTGTTTTTGGAAAGGTATTTGGATTATTGCATGCCTATCAATCACAAGGATGAAGTGTTCAAAATGATGCAAAGAGAGGATGAAAATTTAGGGTATTTAATTGAGAGATTAAACTATAACTTAAAAAGATAAAAAATGGATAACCTAGATCAAGATACTTTAAAAGCTCTTCTATTAAAAGCCATTAGAAATGAGTGGATATATATCCTTAACATGATGGGGAAGGGAAATATCTCTCAACTCCCATTAAGTGACATAGGAGAATTATGTGTTCATCTCTCAAGAGGAATATCCAAAACTGGGAAAGGTCCAAGAGATCCTCCTTTTGTTAGGGTGAATAAATCTGCAATTGGATCAGTGAGTGGGGAAGAAATTGGAAACATGCTTGATGAATTTAAAACATATATCCTAGGGAGCCTTAGTGAACATATAGACACCTTTAAATTACAAAACAAGTAGAAAACCAAGACTCATGCTCTGGCTATTTTCTATCCCAAATGCATAAAGAACCATGCTTTAAGAGAATGCCCTTTCGATGCAAAAGTCATAGAGACTTGTGTGATTTGTTCCAAAAACCATGAGACCAAAAGTTGTCCTTCAATTCCTGGTCTTAAGGGTGTTTTTCAAGAAGAAACAATTCCAAATCCAACAGAGTCTCTTTGATTTGTCTCTAGAAGACCTTGGCAAGGGCAGTAAAATCAGGGTTTTAACAACCAAATGTATATGCACCCCCCTACAAATTGGAATTCTTTGAAACAACCTTGGCATCAATCTCACTCTCAAAATCAACCTTGGGTTCAAGGAATGCAAAATCCTTATGGAATATTCTCTCCATACTATCAATATCATGCATCATATTCAAACTATCCTCCTCAAAAAATTCCTCAACAAAATCAACAGGCCTAACTTCAAAACCAAAGCCCTCAACTTTCACTGCGATTTCCATAAAGACCAAATCAATTACCTGCCCAACCATTACCTAACCCCAACAATAAAAATCCTTAGAATACCTATATGGTGGAAGGAAAACAATTTCCAACTTACATGATCACTCCATTAGATCTCAATGATGTCCAATTAAGATCTAGTAGGATATTAGAAAATAAAAAACCTTCTGTGGTTATTCAAGAACAAGACAATTATGAGGGAGATTCTCTACAACAAAATAAATGTTTTTAAGGAACATATCCTCAAAACCAGAACACTGAAAATGAAAAACAGACAGAACTCAACTCCTATCATAGAGAAGCAACCAATATCTACTTCTACACCTCCTTTTCTAGAAAGATTACAAGTTGATAAAGGGGTAGAAAAGCATATTATGTTGCCTAATTGTGACTTTCTAGATGAATTGAAAAATGTCCGTATCAAAATCCCTTTGTTACAAGCCATTAAGGAGATTCTAATTCTAGCTAAAACAATAAAAGAGTTGAGCATGAAGAAACCAGGAAGAAAAAGAAAAGAAGTAAAAAGAATTCACCCAACAGGAAAAATAATAGACTTAATGTGTTATAAAACCAGCTCACAAAATGATAGAAAAGAGAGATCAACGCCTTAGAATTCAGCCTCTTTGAGGGGGAAACCTCCTTTACATTACACAAATGAACAATTCTTGGATGATTCAAATGACAAAACCTCCTTTCTATATATAGGAGTCTAAAGGAGTAACAATATAACCCAACCAACCTAACAATGATAATATAAAGCCACAAAAATAACAATAGCGAAATTCTAGGGGCATAGTAATAAAAATATGGGGAAAATAGGGGCACAACAATATTAATAAGGGATATAACTACAATGGTAATTGGGTAATCACTAGTATTATAGGGACCTAACATGCCCCTCTCCTTCAAAAAAAGTGTTGTCTCCAATGCTTGAGTAGTTCTGGATGCTTCTGTATAAAATTCTCATCCTCCCATGTGGAATCTTCAGCGGATAAGTTCTTACACTTGATGAGATACTCTGAAATTGATTGATTTTGTAGCTATCGAGTTCTTTTTTCTGTGACTGCTTCCGGTTCCAATAATTTTCCTTCCTCGTCAAGTTCTGGTAATATTGTTTGAATTGGGAGCTTGTCGCCTATAACCTTATTTAAACATGAAACATGGAAAACTAGGTGCACTCGAGACGCTGCAAGAAGCTCCAATTTGTATGCCATAGTACCAATCTTTTACAACACCTTGTATGAACCATAATACTTTGGTGATAATTTATTATCCTTCTTAGTTTGCTTGAGGGACATTTGTTTATGTGGTTGTAGCCGTAGGAATACCCAATCACCTACATCAAAACTTATTTCACTGTGATGTTGATCTGCCTGTTGTTTCATTATATTCTATGCCAACATGAGGTTATCCTTTAAGAGTTGGAGGACTTGTTGTTGATGTTCGATGTGATTCCACTACTTGAACCTTAGAATTTTCTCTTAAATATGATATGATGGATGGTGACTGATATCCATAAATGCCATAATTGGGGTCATTTTTGTTGCTATATGGAAGGAAGTGTTATAACCACCATTCAGCCAGAGGTAACCATTTGAATCCATTGTGTCTTTTATCAGATACAAAGCAACGAAGATATCCTTCCAAACATGTGTTTACTATCTCAGTTTTCCCATCAGATTGAGGATGATAAGATGAGCTATGAGCTAACTGAGTACCAAGACAACAAAATAATTCTGTCAAAAAATTTCCAGTGAAAATGGGATCTCTGTCACTTACAATAATCTTTGGATTTCCATGTAGCTTTTGAATTGTTTCCGTAAATGCAGTAGAAACTGTACTGGCTAAATGGATGTGATAATGCACAAAAGTTTGCATACCTGGTAACTCTGTCAACTACCACCATGATGAAACTCTTTCCCTTAGACTTGGGTAAACCTGTGATAAAATCCATTCAAACCTCCTCCCAACATTGGCTTGGAATGGATAAAGGTTGTAATAGACCTGGGGTCTTAATAGTTTCAACTTTATTTTGTTGGCAAACCAAACGTTCCACCACAAACTTTTGAATATCCGATTTAAGGCCATCCCAAAAAAATTCCTTCTTACCCCTGTGGTAATTTTTTAAAAATCCTAAGTGCCCTCCTAAGGGAGAAGTGTGCAATTCCATAAGAATCTTTTGTTTGCGTTGTGAATTCTTACAGAGGTATAAGTGATATTTGTACCATAATGAATCATTTTTCCGAGTAAATGTATCATATGTACTAGAATATTGTTGTAACTTTCGAATAAGTGACCATACTTCTTCATCATTCTTCCATTCCTCCCTTGCTTTGTTTATCCAATCTGGTTGGATAATAGAAATTGCGCACAACAATACTTCCACATCCTCATCCTTTCTTGAGAGTGCATATGCCACCACATTTTGCTTCCCTTTTTTGTAGATGATTGCAAAGTCATAACCCAACATCTTTGTGACCCACTTTTGTTGCTCTTCAGAGGATAATCTTTGTTCTAAAAGGTATTTATGGCTATCATGATCCGTTTTTACCTTGAAGTGTCTTCCCATTAGGTAGGGTCGCCATTTCTTAAGTGCATGAGGTATTGCCAATATTTCCTTCTCATAAATAGCTTTGTGTAAAAACTTTCCCTTGATTGGACGACTTTCAAAAGCAATGTGCCTTTCATCTTGCATTAAAATAGCACCAATTCCATTTCTTGAAGCATCACATTCCACAATAAAGGTTTTTGTGAAGTCCAGTGTAGCTAATACTGGTGCTTGGCGCATTGCCTCTTTAAGATGTTCGAAGGCCTTTGTAGGTTTTGGAGTCCATGAAAATGCATCTTTCTTCAATAATGTTGTTAGAGGTGCTGCTATTCTCCCATAATTCTTAACAAACTTGCGATAATACCCTATCAACCTGAGAAATCCTTGTAGATGCTTTATGGAAGTGGGGATTTTCCATTCCTTAATGGCTTTAGTTTTGCTAGGGTCTACCTCAACTCCTTCATGAGATACAATATGACCCAGATATTCCACCTCTTGCATTCAAAAGAAACATTTGGATCTTTTTGCATGTAATTGTTTCTCCTCCAATAGTTGTAGCACCATGTCAACATGTTCAACATGATCCTTCTAAGACTTGCTGTGGATTAGTATATCATCAAAAAATACTAACACAAATTTTCTAAGGAAGGGTTTGAAAATGGAATTCATCAAACCTTGAAATGTAGAAGGTGCATTGGTAAGGCCAAAAGGCATGACCAAAAATTCATAATGACCCTCCATGAGTTCTAAATGCTCTTTTTGGAATGTCTTCAGTCTTCATTCTGATTTGATGATATCCTGAATGAAGATCCAACTTGGTGAAGTAAATTGATCCATGCAATTCATCCAGTAATTCATCAATGACAGGAAGGGAAACTTATCTTTAATAGTGAGCTTGTTGAGCTCCCTATAATCCGGACACATGCGCCATGATCCATCCTTCTTGTGCACCAATACTACTGGAGCAGAGAAAGAACTTTGACTCGGTTGAATTATACCAGCCACTAGCATTTCTGCAACCATATGTTCAATTTCACTCTTTTGGGCATAGGGATATCTATACGGCCTGATGTTTGGAGGAACACTTCCTAGAATCAGATGAATAGCATGATCATGATCACAAAAAGGTGGGAGACCTTTGGGAGTCTCAAATACCTTGGAATGATTTTCCAAGACTTTTTGGGGATCTGGAGAAATAGATGATTCCAATGTGGAAACATCTAGCGAACATAATTGTGCAATTACACAACTTTGTTCCTTTTTTAGAAGCTTTGTCATACCATTAGAGCTGATTATCTTTCCTGGTTTCCCTGCAATACCCCTTAATTCAACTTCCTTTCCTTCCATAGAAAATTTGATGAAAAGGTCTTGAAAATTAAAAGCTATTGTACCCAAGGATTGTAGCCATTGGACTCCTAGTACAACATCAGCACCTCCCATTGGAATGGAAAGCATTGGGCTAGTCAATACATATTCTCCCATGCATAGCTTGATATTATGGAACTTTCCAGAGAAATTTATCATTCCTCCATTTTTAATCATCACTTGACACTCTGGTGCTGGATATAGGAAGAAATTCAATTCTTTTGATACCTTACAATGAATAAAATTTTGGGTACTTCCTGAATCAATCAACACTATTACCTTTTTCTTCTTGATTTTTCCTTCTATCTTGATGGTTTGAGGAGTGGTAAATCTAGCCAATGCACTACAAGATATGGTTGGATTCATTTATTATTTATCTAGGCTTTGTTCCTGGAGTATATCCTCTTCCTTTGACATTTCTTGCTCCTTTTCTTCTTCCTCTTCACAATCTATGTAGAATAATTTCTTCTCAGCACACTTATGACCTTTAGTGTATTTGCTATCATAACTGTAACAAAGCCCTTTTGCTCTTTTTTCTACCAATTGTTGTGGTGTCAGCCTTATAGGTTGTGGAAGGCTAGGGGTAACAACATTTCCATCTTTATAGTTGTGACTGGTATGCTTCTTGGTTGCCATAATTTTTCTTTCCATTTTTCTTGCCAACCTGAATGCCTACTCTAATGAATCAGGTTCCCAAAGGTGAACATCATTTTGGATATTATCCTTTAAAGTCCCTATAAACACATCAACCCTATGCTCCTCTGGAATATTTTTTACCCTTATGTTCAATTTTTGGAACTCCTCAATGTGCTTCATTATTGAACCATTTTGTTTGAGAATTATTAATTGGCTAAAAAAAGTGTTTCTTTTTGTATCCTCATAATGTGCTGTCAATTCTTCCGTAAAAATTGCCCAAGTGATAATTTGTTTATGAGAGAAAAGCCACTGATACCATACAAACTGATTTGGTTCCAAATATAAAATTGCAATACGTACCTTTTGTGTGTTTTTCACATTATTGGGATCGAAAAATTGCTCCATTTTTAATATCCATGTTGCGGGATCCTTTCCATCAAACTTCCTCATATCAATTTTTCGAATATGGTGGGTCTTCGATCCCACATTAGAGTCTATGGAATCATAATTAACATTTCTTTTGTTCTCATCATGAGTTTCCTTTACTACCCTTTCACCATTAGTGAACATTTCTTGTAGCAACTTATTCATATTTATCTTCAATTCTTCCATCTTATCATCCATGCCATCCATTTTAACGTCCATGCCATTCATCTAGCTTCCATGCCATCCATCTTAGCTTCTATTGCTTTCTTTAAGTAATCCACCTTAGCTTCTACACCTTTCTTTCAACCATCCATCTTAGCTTCTACATCTTTCATGTTAGATTTTGTTACTTTTTGTGCAAGTGACACTTGTTGCACTTGGTCTCGTAATTTTGATATATCATGTTACATTTCTTCCTCTTCTTCATGAGTCATGCTAGAGCTTTCAGGTTGCTTACTAGGTGTTTGCATTTTCTTTCCCCGAGGCATCAATTACCGATAATAATGCTTTACTATGCCCTTTGAATTCCTTCAAACTAATTTTTCAAACCAAGCTTATGCAAAATTACACACCTTTTTTCACCTTGTAGGAGTTTGATATTGAATCTGATGTACCTCAGTAATTTCAGAGCATCTAGTTCTAAAATTGTGACCTGTAGTATCCCTCTGTGTCCTCTTTCCAGTGCCACTAGTCTAATCCAAATTGTATTCTCCAAGAAAGAGTTATGCACAATCTCCTAAGATGACCTGATTATAGACCTTTCCAGAAGAGCGAACTTGTATGAAGTGCCATGTGTCACTGTTTCAACCTTTGGCACTAAAAACTATATACAAGAAACTACAGTCCGTCCTCTTTCTATAACTTTTTACCAAATTTCAATCTGATGCTCAGAGAGAAAGTTATGATGATTTTCCCCAGGTCACTGTTTGGAATGTAATTCAGGAGTCTGTAAAAAGACCAACTTCCTTAGATGATATCTCCACAATTATAGCACAAAAAGCTCTGAAATTTGGCACCGAGGCTCAGTGCGATTTCGTCCCAAATGGGTTTTATTTTTCTTCTGATACATTGCAGAAAAAAAGTTACAGCGAAAATGCCATGATGACCTATTTGGAGCAGCGAAACCCTAGAATCCAAAGCTCTGATACCAAATGTTATGAAACTGGCTCACAAAAAGATAGAAAAGAGAGACCAATGCCTTAGAATTCAGCCTCTTCGAGGGGGAAACCTCCTTTACATTACACAAATGAACAATTCTTGGAGGATTCAAATGACAAAACCTCCTTTCTATATATAGGTGTCTTAAGGAGTCACAATATAACCCAACCGACCTAACAATAATAATATATTGCCACAAAAATAACAATAGAGGGATTCTATGGGGCACAGTAATAAAAATATGGGGACAATAGGGGCACAACAATATTAATAAGGGATAAAACTACAATGGTTATGGGGTAATCACTAGTATTATAGGGACTGAACATAATGATGGGACAAATTGCCATACAAAAATATGTAGATCCAGGAAGTCCAATTGTAAAAACACATATTGATGGAGTTGAAATGCCAAATACATTGATTGACTTAGGAGCAGCAATAAATATTATGAGCAAACAAACCATGGAATAGCTCAAACTTCTGAATCTTCTTTATACACCTACATTACTACAATTGATAGATAGATCTGTAATCAAACCAGATGGTGTGTTAGAAAATATTTCAGCGTCTCCAGACTCTTAGGAGTACCCTGTTGATTTTATGATCTTAACCCCCAAAGAGCAATCTAGGAGGACAACCACCTATATTAGGAAGACCTTGGTTGGCTACAACTGATTTATTCATTAGCTGTAGATATGGTGATATGTATATCTGTGATGGAAATTCAACTAAGAAACTCACTTTATATCCTCCAACAAGAACAATCACAAAGATATATGAAAAGGAATGGATTGATGATGAAAATGATATTCAACCTTTCTTTACTATTTCAACCATTAGTGAAGATAGTCAAATCTTGAATATAATGGAAAATTTTGAATCATATCCAACATATGAACATGATCAGTTTCAAGAAAAATCTAATATTGAATATTTGTCATCTAGGCAGATGTCTCTTGATTCTATGGAAGAATTTGGTAGCTCTACAGTTGAAATATTTCCAGGGAAAACATTGAACATAAACAATAACTTGGAAAAATTACAACAGGAAAAGCTAATCAAAACTTTACAACAACATTCTTCTGCATATGCATGGGAATACACTGACATGAAAGGAATTAGTCCTAAGACTTGTATACATCACATCTACATTGAGGAAAATTGTAAACCTATAAGACAACCTCAAAGAAGAATTAATCCTAATCTTAAGGAAATTGTGAAAGAAGAGTTCAAAAATTATTGAATGTAAATTTTATTTACCCAATTTCAAATAGCCAGTGGGTTTCTCCTCTAGTGATTGTGCCTAAAAAGAATGGTAAATGGAGGGTATGTATTGATTATCGAGAATTGAATAAAGCTACCCTGAAAGATCATTTTCATTTACCCCTTATAGATCAAGTGTTAGATGCATTAGCAGGTAAGAAGTACTTGTCATTCTTGGATGGTTTTAATGGTTACAATCAGATTCAAGTAGCACCTGAAGATCAAGATAAATCCATATTCACCTACCTATGGGGAACTTATCCTCACCAAGTACTCCCTTTTGGATTATACAATGCACCTGCAACATTCCAAAGAGCAGTAGTAGGAATTTTCTTTGATCCGATACATGATTGTCTAGAGGTATATATGCATGACTTTACAGTTTATGGGAATACATTTGAGGAAGCATTGGAAAATTTGGAAAAAGTTCTTAAAAGATGTAGGGAAGCAAACCTTTCACTAAGCCATGAAAAATGTTTTATGATGTTTACAAAAAGGATTGTTTTAGGACATCACATTTCAGGAGATGGAATTAAAGTTAATAAATCTAAAGTTGGAGTCATCTCTAAATTATCAATTCCAAGTTGTCAAAAGGATGTTAGAAGTTTTATAGGATTCAAAGGGAATTATAGAAGGTTTATAGAAAATTTCACTAAACTAGCATCACCACTCTTCAAATTACTCACCAAAGATTGTAAATTCAATTCGAATCTTGATTGCCAGTTGGCATTTGATACCTTGAAAGCAAAAAAATTTGAGGCACCCATCTTAAAAGGTCCAAATTGGAAACTACCTTTTCATATTTCAACAAATGCTTCAGATACAATTGTGGGAGTTGTATTAGGACAAAAACATTTGATCTTTCTGAATTGTCTTGATGATGGACCCCCTTTGGGGTTTGAAATGTCGGCAGAATAAACTTGAAACTGTGGATAATCCGGAACATGAAGCTACAAAAAACTTCCACAGAGGCTTGAAATCCAACAAGATTTGATCACTTATGCCATCTACTACACAAGCAAGAATTTGACTCCCACTAAGTTAAATTACACTATAACTGAAAAGGAATTCTTAGTTGTTGTTCATGCGTTAAACAAGTTCAGATATTATATAACAGGCTATGAAACCTTTGTTCATACAGATCACTCTGCAATTAGATACTTAATGAATAAACTGATTAGTAATGGCAAAGTTGCAAGATGGTTATTACTCCTACGAGAGTTCAACATCACTGTGTTAGATAGACTTGGAAAACAAAATACAGTGGTTGATTTCTTGTCTAGAATTCAAAATATCAAAGATAACACTCTAGTTGAAGATAAATTTCTTGATGAATATATTTTTGCAATAGCTACTCAAACTTCTTGGTTTGTAGATATTGCTAATTATTTAGTCACGGGAAAATTACCTTCACAACTGTTTCCTAAGGAAAAAAGAAAAATCGTTCAAGCAAGTGAGAATTATTTATGGATTACTAATGAATTGTATAAAACATGTCCATATCTCATGATAAGAACATGTGTTCGAGAAGATGAAATGCTTGAAATTCTTAAGGATGCCATGATGAACCTTGTGGTGGACACTTTGCTAACAAAAGGACAGCGTATAAAATCCTTCATTTAGGATATTATTGGCCCTCCATCTTTAGAGATGCCAAAGAGTATGTCCAAAGGTGTGACAGTTGTCAAAGGGTAGGGAAACCTACTCCTTCAAATGTTATGCCACTACAAACTCAGGTACTCGTGGAACCTTTTGAAAAATGGGCCTTGGATTTTGTTGGAACAATTAATCCTCCATCTAAGCAAAAGAAGTATATTTTGGTATGCACTGATTATGTCACTAAATGGATAGAAGCCAAAGCATTACCTTTTACTAATGAGAAATCTGTAGTTAATTTTCTTTTTGAGGACATCTTCACTCGTTTTAGTGTTCCAAGAGAAATAGTGACAGATCAAGGATCTCAACTTACATCTAAAATTGTGGAAAGACTTGTAGAAAAATACAAGATAAAACATAGGAAGTCTACTCCTTACCATCCATAAGAAAATGGTCAAGTTGAATTTACCAATAAGGTGATTGAAGGAATTCTCACTAAGATTGTACATCTACATAGAAGAGATTGGGCAGAAAGGCTTCCTAAAGCCTTATGGGCATACAGAACTACATGGAGGAACACAACAGGACATACTCCATATGAGCTTGTTTATGGGAAGAAAGTCCTGTTCCCTATAGAGTTTCAAAACAGAACCTTCAAGATGGCAATCCAATTGGGACTGGATTTATCAGAAGTGCAGAAACATATATTGGAGCAACTCAATGAGCTTGATGAAATCAGGCAATATGAAATTCGGAGAACTAGTTTGGTCCAACAGTAGAGGACTAAATGGCATGATAAGTATGTCAAGAAGAAGTTTCAAGCAGGAGATTGGGCACTTTTGTTCAATTCAAAATTAAAATATTTTTAAGGGAAGTTTCAAACTCATTGGTTTGGGCCATATGAGATTGAAGAAGTCTTTAATAATGGAGCACTGAGAATAAATACAATAGATGAGAGAAATTTGCCACTTCTTGTAAATGGTCATCGGTTAAAGATATATCATATGCCAATTTCAAGGGAGGATTTTGTCATAATTTTCCAAGATAACATTGAAATGAAGTTGGTAAAGAAGAATTATTCTTCTCCACTAACTTAGTTTTCCTGTACAAAGATATAGATATAAAAAAAATGTAAATAAAATGTATAAGTTTGAATACCAATTGTTCATTGACTTACATATACAGGAAATACATGGTGAAATCAGAGATTTTTGGCATCCTATATTTATTATTTCTCTTTCTGTAATAAGTAGTTACATAAAGCTACATACATTTGCAGTACCTGATCTACAAATTCATTTCCTTTCATTTCATCTCACTTCACTTCCATTCCCTTTCATTGTTATATTCCATTTTCCTTTCATTACGCTCCATTTACATATTATTTCACATCCATGTTCCATAACCATATTTCATCTTTATCATGTTCTGCAACTAACTCCATTACTCAGCCAGTTTGATTCTGCAACCATAATTCCATTCCACAACTCTGTTCCAAATAAATGTTGATTGCAGGGAATTGAAGAATCTTTTTGAAGACTAATATGCTAAGAAGGGTATCTGCGGATCAACATCGAAAAAAAAAACAACAAACAAGAAGGCTAAGTTCGAAGAGGTAAAAGTTGAAAAATTTGTTTTAAAATAGCAAGGTTAGAACATAGAATATGTATAATATGGGCATTCATATGACTCCATGACAAATCATCATTTGATTTGATTCCCATCTCTATCATTCTGCATATCCACCACACCATCCATCTTCCATCACAAAACAATCCATAATTTAACTCCCTCATTTTTTAATGGTCATGACTACGACATGACATATTTGTCCACATCTTTAAAAAACCATTACCATCTACTTATTCCACGCAAACCCGTAGTTATTTTCACCATAGTCACAGTCAATCCATTTCATAAACCAAGAGGGGTAATTCTAAAGGTTAAGGAATTTTGCGAAGTAGAAGACATGGGACTCATTGTCAGGTCAGAACCAATATGAGAAAAATGTATGGAAGGATACTGACAACCCAAGGAAATGTTGTAGAAGGCTAGATGGCTCATAAAGAGATCACAAAATATTTTGCTAGATATTTTTATGGTACAGATGTAGAAATTGGAGATATAAAGTTTGCAGTAATAGAATCCTTCATAACAGAGGCTACAAAACTTCCAAGGCATGGTGAAAGATGGTTCAAAAACAAGGAAATCCACAGTGAATCATGAAAAATAATCCTTAGGAACCCAGGAATGGATGTCTCTATTTTTTGAAAAGGAATACCCATTTCAGCTCTTAAAAGGAAATGGAGGAGCATGCTTTTGATATTACAAAAATTTATCACCTGTGAGGGAAGATTCGGGTGCATGTATGTCTACCATATACGTTTATTGATGAATTTCCTAGGAAATGGAGAAATCAATCTTCCTTTCTTCCTTCTAAATAGTTAATAACAATGGCCTCCAATGTGTAGAAGAAAATAGAATTCATAGACACAAACATGTACCATCATGGTTTGATAAAGACACTGAGAGAGTTTCATTTAAAAAGCATAGGAGATACTTGGGAGGATTTCCTCATTAGAAATCATTTTCAAGAAGCACCGAGTCACCCAAAGAAGATAATGTTAGAAAAAGCAGAAGAAAGAAGATTGGTATAACCATTAAAGACAAACCTGAGTCTTCATCACAGAAAGATGATGAAAAATTAATATCTGAAGAACTAACAAAAATCAAGAAACAAATTAGAGCAAGAGGAAAGATAAGAAAAGAGAAAACGATCACAAAGAAAGAGAATGTGAGTCCTCCACAACCTAGAAGAAGCTCTAGACTTTGAGGGTTGGTAAAGAAAACACTGTCAAAAGGGACAAAGTTCATAAACTTAGAAGAGGAAACCCCATAAACTTCTCTTGTGCACAAAATCCTCAAAACTCTCATGACCATGATTTTGAAGGTAGCCCAAGCAAAAGATCTCCAGGTATAGACCCAATACAACAACAAATATATGATTATATAGAATCAATGGAGAAGAGAAGTGCCTCAATGAATCTAGAACCCTCTGTCAATCCACAAGAACCTCTGATTGACTCTCTCAAATAGGAAATTTATGAATTAGAGACATTGAACAGACATATAAAGAAGGAGAATGAAACCTTGAGGGAACAAAGTAAATTGGACAAGGCTATTCATGATCCATTCTGCATCTAGAACTGTGGTATAAGAAAAATAGGAAGTTGAATAGGAAGAATAGAAGTATAAACATAACAGTCATCAACCTCAAATACAATATTCTTATGAGGAAACCCATAATGATAGTCACTTCAAAGAAGAGAAAAAGAAGAAAATTAGATGTACTAGCAGAAGTGTCTGAGCAAATGCATTAGAGAAGAAGAATTCACATTTTTGGCAAATTTCATGAGGACATGCAATGATTTTGCAGTGGGGGTATGTTGAATCTTAGAATTACCTTCCCCTTGACATTTTTTCTCACCTTTTTTCTCTTCATTTCTCACAAGACTACAGATCCAATCAATGATAAATGCTAGAATTTGTCTTAGGAAAGAATTAAAATGATCACCATATTATATTTTCATGCTTTTGATATTTTAATATATTTTTGCAAATTAGCTACAAAACGCAACCTATTCTGTAGCTAACTATGGTTTCCATAGCTACTCTCATGGTTTGGTAGGTTACAAGTGTCAAATGAAGAACTACGCCCCATGGGCTTCTCCATAATCATCTCTACATCGATTCTATCCTACTCACTCGATCTAGATCAACAGAAAAGAATTCCTAAAGTCTTGGTCAAAGATGAAGTCAAATACATTATCTCATAGCAGTAGGACTCTTGATATTTCGTAGTTGATCAGAAGTCTAACGGCTCTATTGAAGAGTTAATGTGGAGTAAGCCACTTGTAGCTAATCAGGGGTTGAGGAGTTAATGCATATCAGGCCACCTGTAGCTATTCAGAAGTTCAAAAGTCTCATTACAATTCGAATTAATCCATTTGTAGCATGACTTTCTATAAACAGTCATGACAGATTCGGATTAAGCCATATGTAACAAGATTTTCTCTTAGAAAATTATGTTGTTTTTCTATAAATATCGGTTAAATGAGACCGAGAAGTAGTTAGAAGCTAAGGAAGGATTATAGGCCTTTTGTTAAAAACTTAGTTCACACTTCATTTTTTTGATAATACAAACTATACTTTGTCAATGGTGGTTTAAAAGTCCATCTTTAATTAGCTATTATCCAGCCACATCAGTTGTAGAGGACCCCTGCACTGAAGGAGGTTTTTCACTTGTTGTCTTCATTTTAATTTCTACTACTTTGTTTTTTTTGCAAGTCCATTTTCTTTAGCTTTGTTTCATTTCAGTTTGTAACCAATAGTGTGAGTATAAAAATCACAACTGTGTAAGTATTATTCTTCTGAGATATTGTATGAGAAACGAATGAGTAAAAAAATTGAAGAAATGAGAATACACAGTTGCTTAACTCCTTACTATTTTGATTACTCATTTTCTTAGCATAGAACTGTCAATCATCTATTAATAGATGTTCTCAAAACCCTTTCAGAATAGTGTCAATTCTAACTTAATTAATTGAATATCTAATTCATGCACTGATTGAGATTACTCAGCATATTATCACTTTTACAATCTGTCATCTTTTCTTTTTTGTTTTTAGGTCATTACTTAGTTGCATCACTTGACATTCCAAAAAATCATTTCAAGGAGATTCATCCTATCATGTTCCAAAATTGAATGGTTGAATGGCTAAATGAATTCAATTATTGGATTACCTTCTGCATCAATATTACTTTTGGTTGTAGGAATTAGATCCATGGATTAGGACTAAATGGTAGATAAGGTAGATGCTTTTTTTCTCTTATTAGGTCCTAATTAGTTAAAAATGATTCTTAATCCATTTTTAGGATATTAGACTAACTTAGGAACCTATCCTTCCTTTTGAAACTCATTATGTCCATGTAAATATGTCATATATTATATATCCTTAGACATCAGAGAACATAAACCCCCAAAACAAACATAAAAATAAAAAACAATGAGGTAAGAGAAAAGTTAACTAAGCAAATATAGTGCATCACACTTCATTAGTCTACAAACCTTGGTTGATAATTCATGCAAGCAATTTAGAACACTAAATTGACTAAATAGGTGGCATCCTGAACTTGGCTGGTTCTTTCACCCAACTCTTCAAGATATCCATGGAGTTTGCATTGTTGTTGGGTCCGCTGAGGGGTGTCTCCATTATGATCATTGGTTGCGGCAAGTGGTACAACTGTTGATAGTCCTGCACCCTGAAAGTAGAAATCTATGTCCCACTAACACTGCTTAATACCATCGTCTAGGGAATAGTTTGCGAGATGATCCAATGTATAATGTTCGTGCATGGAAACATGAGATACCTACATGAAATCCGATACAAGGTAGACTTGCGAATATTCACATAGACCCTACGGTGTTCAAGATCCTCCTTAAATGTGCCTCAGAAGGTATCATCGATGTGATGCCATTTCAACTTGATGTCTTTGTCTATAAGGAGCTTCATGTCTTTGTAGATTGATAAACTCATAGACACTTTCTCAACTGCATCTTGAGTTGTGCTTTTGTTGGTGTCCTTTGACCTTTCTCTCTTGGAGGCCATTGAAATTGAACTGCTAAGAGACGGATGCACACCTACTATACCTGGAGACATGGGGAAATTCATGGAAACAAATATATCAGTTGAAAACCAAAGAAAACTCGAGGAAGAACATGGTACATACCTGAGAGACTAATGGTAGGGATTGCACAATTTTCACTGGGAGGCTTAAAGACTGACTACCAGAACTACGCAAAAGATAGCCCAGACTATCGGGAGGTTGGTTGATTGTTGCAATTGTGCAATGTGCAATCTAGGATGACTTGCTATGGGTTGAGATTGCACAATGCACAATTTCAGTTAGCAAGGCATGCAGGCACGAGGATTCTGGGCAAAGAGAGCACTGCCTCTCAGAATTGTGTACAACAGGCCTGGAGGACAATGTCTAGCGAGTTTTGTTTATTTTCTGGGAGGAATGTAGAGCATTCCCTCTCATAAATGCATAATGTTTTTCGGGCAAGGCAAGGCCTGAGCCAAGGTTGCCCACACTCTGTGATGGGCGACTAAAAACATGTGAAGCTTCACATGCGTGGAGAAACTAAGTGTAAGCAAGAGTGAGTGACCATGCATGCAAAAAAAAAAATGCAATATTAATAAAATGGGAAAACATGCATGTGTGTACGTCGGTGCAAAACCAGTGTCATGCATGCGACAACAGTGAGATGCAAACAAAAACTGAAACAATGCTTGTATAGGCTAACATGCATGCAAATGATAAGAAACATTCATATAAATCAAATACAACAGGTATTATTAACGTTAATCTAGTTTTATATTATGTGGATACATGCTATATTCATCAGCATGTACTTGATAGGTATATTAGTTAGTATTTAGCTATAGGTGGATCTATTAAAAGATTGGAGTCCCTTGAGAGATGGCATGGATGTGTTCAGTTGAAAGCATCATGCTTGGCACAACAAGATAAGGTACTCGGTATATTTTTATTTATGCACTGAAAATTATGTGTTTATGGTAGTATGATGCAGGAGACTGCATGGCAAGAGAT
The DNA here is from genome assembly GCA_000404065.3 of Pinus taeda. Lineage (NCBI taxonomy): Eukaryota > Viridiplantae > Streptophyta > Pinopsida > Pinales > Pinaceae > Pinus > Pinus taeda. The sequence continues at coordinate 122,512 of APFE031215989.1, forward strand.
TGCATTGAAATTTTGAAGAAGGATTTGGTTGAGTTTCTGTTACCGGGAATAGTGTCCACTCAGATGCTGCTATTCCCACTAAGACTGGTAGCTATCTTAGAAACAAACAAGTAAAGTCTATTTTCTCTTTCCTTTATGAAAATAGATAAGAGGAGAGCCAAGGAGACCAACCTTAGTCTTGCGCTTGATTTCCTCTGCTTCCTAATAGAGCTCTGCCACTTCTTCTTCATTTGCACAGCTTCAAAGAGCACCTGTGGAATCACAAAAACATACTACTATCGAAGAACAAAGATCTATATTCATAAATAACACAAGACCAGATGTGTGTTAACCATACAAATACATATATAAACAAGTACACAAGAATATGGAGGAAAACTTGAATAGATTTATTAAGATGAAAAGTAGCAAGAGGATTACAACCATATGTTCTGACCCAGCATCATCCTCCAACTAGAAATCCCTTCTTCACCTCAAGTAAAGCTTAGATCACCCAACACTATGAATGTACACTAGAAAACCAACAACAATTCTCTATAAGATACAAAATTCCAGCCCCTGGATCTCTGTGATGAGGGATCCATATATAGATGATTATAGGGAGGTGAGTCATCGTTTGGGATCTTGATTAGTGTCCTCTCTCTGATAGTTCCTTCTTCCACTTGGAGAATGATGATCTCTTACTCATCCCTCGTCGAAAACAGAGAGGCAAGTGTCAGAGGGGAAGCTTCTGGAAGATTCCATGATCTTCCACCTCGCATTTTATCCCTGCCATTTGTCCATTCCCGACCATCACACCCTAAAGAGGAGTAATTCAGTATGCATCACACCTTGTACACTGGGAAGGTGATATGCATCGCACCCTCTGCACTGGGTTTTTAGTATGGTCCAGTTTTGACCATTTATGAGCAGTTTTTAGTGGAGAACTTCTGGGAGAAGATGTAATCAGCTGACCTTGTTCCTTTCGGCAGTGAAGCAACAATTTTAGGGACTTAGGAGCCCTCAGTTTATGGACATTTATGATTGGGGTTGAAGTGCCCAAAAAATGTTTATAACAGTTGCCCCCTAAAGCATGAGGTCGTTAATCTTTTTGATGTCGGGTGAAATGCTTTACTATGAGGATCCGAAGTTTTTTCGAGCTGGGAGGCGACCTGTAATAAGATACAATACAATACACTATTTTGACAACATTTTTTCATGATCTAGCTGAGGCAGGCATTCCCATGCTCAGCTTTATAAACATTTTCATGTACATAGGATAGACAACCCTCTGTGTGGCAGACTGATGATTTGGACTCATCATCCTTTGATTTGGATGATCATCTGTTCAACAATGATGCACAGTTGATGTCTTTATATTCCTGAATATATCGCAGCCCAGATGGATGAAACTAGATCCGGTGTCTTCAAAACTCGTTCAATCTTCACTTGGAGTACAAGTCGATCCATGTGAAAAATGTTTTGGAGTCGAACATGGAAAGACATCACCTAATTACTAGACAATGATGTAAGCTGTTAACAGGCGCGAGAGGAATCACCAATAATGACAATGACCCTCAAGGTACTACAGTACAATTCACGTGGTGTGAAAAACAACTTGGTGTCAAACACCATGTAAAATCTCTCGGTCGAAGGCCATTGATGTAAACCTGTCGCCGAAAGTGAGAAACTTGCCATTGAGGCATGCAAGCTTCAAAGTACTGAAAGGGTTGTTCCTAAGTCAACTTCTAGGATAATGAGTTGATGTCGAAAAAGAAGCGACTAGTCGCAGGAGGGCCTTAATGAATCCCACATCAACGACATGGAACGAAGCAAATGATTTTGGAGGTGAAAACAATCTGACGATACAGGGTTCAGGGTGGCGGTCATGAAGGAATGAAGCATGAATGTATTGCAGTGGGTGAGACACAGGTGAATTGTCTGAATGACTTCTCTTGAACATATCGTGACACTGACAATGGATTTGGTAGCGTTAACCCCAATATGGATGGTGTGATGGACCAATGGTGATGACCAGTGAACGGAACAACCCAACCCGGCTTGGATGCGGAAGGAAAGTGTCATGTTCAAGAAGAAAACTTGCTACCAATAAAGCTTTTTCAAGTTTTCTTCCCAATTTTCCCCAGTCATTACTGACCAATACCTCTTTATTTTTTTCAAGCTTGAGGAGGATAACATATGCTTGTTCTATAATTCGCCCTTCAGGTGAACCTGTCGCTATATTTTAACGAGCCTAGCGATAGTGAAACTCGTTCTCATCCATTTGGACGAGTTTGTCGCTATTTGGTTTTAACAAGTTTAACGACAAAGATAACTCGGTCCCTTTCAATTTTAGAGAGTCTGAAAGGAACGAAAAGGAGACTCCAACGATTCTTTTTCGTCATGTAATCCCTTAAGTGCGAAAAAGCATAAAGTAATACAAAAGGGATGAATTTTTTATAGTTTTTGTTATCACTTAGAACTGTAAACATTTGTATACAACCCTTTGCCCAAAAGTCCAATGCCTAAAAATTGATCTTAAATTGTTTTTAGTCTATGTTTCTTACTTAGGGTTGAAGCTTTAAAGAGGTTTGATGTGAAGCGTATTCTAATCCGATCGGTCATCCTCCACCATTATGCTTCCATAAGACATGTCTTGTCTAATCCATGTCACCAATCCTTTCCCCAATCTCGCAGCGCAGTCTCTTATTGGTCCGTTTCGCTGCATAATCATTGTTCAGCCATTTTGCAGCATCACCATCAAGCCGTTTCGCAGCGCATTATGACAATTCAAAATTAAACGCACTGCGAAATCGCAGATTCGTGCATTTTGCAGCGAATATTTCCAAAAAGGTCAAGTCTGTTAATGAGTCACCATTCCCATCCTCTCATGTCAGTTTTTCGTACCTCCCAAATGCTCATTAACCGTCACTCCACTAATAGATTTGCAGACATGCGCATCAGTATCAATCCAAATGAGTTTTACTATGCATATATCTTTGTGATGTTTGTGAATGTGCATAAGTGACCAGCCCGTGTGATGATTATACATGAGTTTGCAAGCGAAGCTATTTTCAGGAGAGCCTGTTTCAAGCGAGGCTGAGCCAAAAGGAAGAAAGGATCGAATTACTGTTCCAGTTAAAGTTGTTGTTCACTGTCTGTGCGAAAGTTTCAAAGGCGAGATGGAGAAGAGAGGACACCGGTCCAGAAAATGCCAGAGAACAGAGCCTGAAGGTTTGGACTTAACATTAAGAGATGAGGGTGTGAAGAAAGCCTTCTAGGATGCCGGCTGTTGGAATTTCTGCCAGAAACTGCAGGGTGGCCATGCTCAGGTAACAAAGGATTTTGCTTTAAACTTCACCAGTTTGAATTCTAAAATAGCTATGTTAGAAGTTAAAGTGTCTCCAGAGGAAATAGCTGCAGTAACTGAGATTCCGAGAGGGGGACAAGAATGGTTTAAGAATTTCAAGTTTGATATGAGTCCATGCAAAGAATTCCTGAAAGAGGCGTATGTGAATGACGACCTGACAAAAGCTGTGCCTAGAAACTATATTAAGGAGCATTATGCCTTGCTTCTCACCTGTATTTAGAAGTACCTAACTTGTGAGTGAAGATATAATAAAGTCTATTCCTACCACTTCAAGTTGCTGCTGCATTTTACTGGTAAAGCATCCATAGACATCCCCTTCTACTTGTTTCGAAGTCTGAGCAAAATGTGTGACAAAATGCGGTTAAGAAAGGATGACTGTGAAACATCTCTGTTTCACCATGGTCTGGTCAAGTTGTTATTTTTGAATGGTCTTCAGAAAATAGGCAGGGATTGGGACTCGTTCATTTTCATGGTGGGTTTTCAAATTAAAACAGGACTGACTCCACGGCCCGTTAAAGAAAAAGAACAGTCAGTTGAAGAGTCAGTTAAAGAGCCCATGATTGCTGAGCTTCAGAAGGAAGCTAAGGACAGAAGGAGGGTAAAATCAGAGTTAAGAAAGTCAGTCAAGCCACTGGTTGGTAAAGAGCAGCCCCAGCCATCAGCAAAAGGAGAAGCCTAGCATAAGAAGATTGTACCTGGGCCAAAAGAATCTGAAAAAATGTCAAGGGTGAGAACAAGGAGTCAAATGATCAAAGAAAAAGGTAAAGCAGTGGCTGTTGAGGAAAGTCTAGTATCAAAGGCCAGCTTGAATGATTTGCTGGAAGCCATTGAGTTTGATCAAGCTGGGCCGACACACATTGACTTGACACAGTCAACACCGGAAAGCACTAAGAAATCTAAAGCTGCAAAAAGACTGAGGTTTAACGAACCAGGTGAGGATTTTATTTTCAAACCAAGGAGACCCCTCACAAGAAATCAAGTAAGGGAAGCTGAGAAACTGCCCAGAACAGAGGAGGCAGAGAAAATCAAGAAAAAAAGTTCAAATAAAAAAGGCATCATTTCCCAAGGAGGAAATATCATATCTACAAAGGACCAGTTGGAAGCAACTGAAAGTGAAATGGCTAAGATGAAGACTGCCAAAGCTGAAATCAAAGCCATGGAAAAAGAGGTTGCAAAATTGAAAGCACAGCTAAATAAATTAGCTGCTAAATGAAATTGTTGATTCTGAGTAAGGTGTTGTTCCAAAGTTTTGTAAAATTTTGCTTAAGTTCATTATTTTGAAGGCATGTAAACACGGCTATATATATCCAAGGTAAAAAGGAATTTTGAAATTAGGTGGCAGAACAGTTAAAGTAACAGAGAAAATTGAAATTGTTTAAAACAGTTTCGCAGTTTCGCAGCACGCTGCGAAACTGCTGTAGGTGTTGATTTTTAAACATAGGCAAACAGTTTGATGAAATATTCAGAAATTTGCAAAGAAAACACCTAGGTGACATGGAAGGGATCAAAGGAAGCTGCCACAGCCATTCAACATATGCCAGGTGTACCTTTTGTAAAAGGTAAAATTTTTTAAGCTAAGTTTGGAATTTTTGGTTATAAAGCCACTTTATCCTCGGTGATTAGGGTTTGAAGGCAGCTGCATACGAAAATTTTTGGTTGGCACACTTGTACAGCAAAGAAGCCTCCAACATATCAGGAACGTGGTAATGCCATATATTATCCGGTTATTAAAGAATTAAAGGACCTACTGCTGCATACTCGGTGATGCTAGGTAATGGGAGACCAGAACCGTAATTTTAGGGATATTTACAGCCAACATGGAGCAGATCAAGGCTTCCAGTATCCAAGGCCAACATGGGACATTACTTGACTCATCTCATGCCATCTCAGCCAAACGAAGATGAAGCCAAGTGTCAAAGCTGCAAGGAGGAATCAATTTATAATGAAGACAGAGTTAGAGTTATAACCGAATTAGAACTCTTTAGAACTTTTGTTAGTAGTTAATGTATTAAATAAGTTTGTTAAAAACAGATAGGTGTCATTAGTGGCAGTCATCGAGCTCCCCTCATGCTGGAGGAGGAAGCTCCAAGTAGTTAGACTCTTGTTTCTATATATAGCTGAATCATCTATGTAATCAGGGTTGGATATTTTGAGAAACAGAGATTGCTTTGACTTGTGTAAAAACTCAGTTTGGTAATATAATTTACTGCTTATCTTCTCAGGATTCTTACAGTGTTTCAAATGCTCAAGATATGTGGTTTTGTTTTATCTTTAATGTTTTTACAGTTGTATGAATACACAATCACTCAGAATTCACTTATGCTGCTCTGACTTCCTGTGTGTATTTGTAAACTGAGGTTTCTATGAGATGATGTTTTGAGTATTTAAACATTGCTGCCCTGACTTCTATGCATGAGCAGTGCTATATTTTATTGAATATGATCAACTCCATAAGCCCAATGGAAGTCTTTGTACTGTCTGTCCAGCCAACATGTTTATTAAGTGTACTTCACAAGAGTTAGCCCTCTTATCAACAAACAAAATCAATAACTTTTTAGAGAGAGCCCTCTCGGGCTAGGGAGGCTAATCCTTAGTCCAAAGAATGGTCTGAAAAAGTTACACAGAGTCTATCTGATTAGCAGCCCCTTCAGAGATTGATTTTGTGATAACAGTTTTAACGAGCCGAACAAAACAAGCGCTCGATCTTTTTGTGTAATAATCCGTCAGGTCCAAAAATATTAAAATCTAGAGGAGGGATAGCACTTCCGCTGGCTTTAATGAGCGGGAGAGGCCAATCTCTCAGCAATCTTTTCATATTTTACGATTCAGTTGAAAAGAGCTTAAAGGAGACTCATTTTCGAGGAACGAGTGATGGTTTCGGGTAGCAGTTGATTCGAGGTAAGATTTGGAATTCTCCAATCACGGCAGTGTCACAAGGATGGCTAATAGAATCACTCTTTGCAGATGTTCCTCGAAGGGGTAAACAATCATATGGGGGTGAATGATCGTCTAAAAACAAAGTGGAGGTGATGATGAGAACATGACCAAGGCTCAAAAGCTGGCGATAAGGCATTCACAATGGTTATTTAGCGGTTCATTTTTTAATGATCTTAAATGCTGGGGGAAACATTTTCTCATGACTTACGTTTATTTTTTAACGAGCTTGAACTATGCACTAAAACTGCTCATGATGATGGTCATTGAGTCTTTGATTCACCATTAGCATTTTTTTCTTTCAAAGATTGTACTACCTGTTCATTTGCTTCATCAAACCGATTAGAAATGAAAACATATGCTTGATAAATGAGTTAAGAACACTAATATTTTACTCGAATTACGTGCATGGTAAATTAAAAGTGACGTTTACCTCTCATTTTACCATTTCATTTGAATTTGGTTTGTTGGAGCTCTGGAGGTGCTTTTCCCCCCCGATTTTCACCAGCTGATTCCGGGAGATTTTGTGGATGATTCCTGATGCCGCTTGGACCATGTAGGAGCTAAACTTGTGCTCTTCAATTGCATGCCTTTCCTTTTGAATTCTAACTCTGTTTCCTTGTTCTGTTGAGCCTCTAGGATTTGAAGAACTCGCCCTAGGACCATCGCACCTTTCCTTAATCGAAAGGTGTGATGCATACTGGTCTTCTCACTGACTAGTGAGTATGCATCGCTCCCAGTACACTTACTGGGGTGCGATGGGCGCAAGGAGGAAAGTTTTTGCATAGTTTTCTCATGGATTTTTGCCTGTTTTTTACCAAATGAAGATCCTGACTCTTCTCTTGTTTGTTTTTCAGAGATTCATCGAAGCAAAATGGTTGTTACATCTAGAGAACATGAGCATGAAGAAGACGACGTTGTTTCTTTACATGATCTGAGCACAGTAGCTGCATTGCGGAACTGTGGCTTGTTGAATTTTTCCTGTATCTCTAGCATGAGGCAACAAATCAATTCATTGCAATATTTCCTCAATGCCTGGGATCCTATCAACCAAGTGTTCCAGATTAGGGGCAAATCAGTCCCCTTGACTGGCATAGACATCTATTTTTTGATCGGTTTATCGAGGCATGGTGCCCCTCTCTCATTATCAGGCTCCGCCCGTGGGGGGGAGTCCATGAGGGAGTACATTTGCTGGCACTGCAGAGAGAGATCTCAGCCGAGTATAGACAAAAATATCAATATCCAAGATGTCATTGACCAGCCCTTGCGGACCATTCTGTTCACTTTTGCTAGACTGGCTGGTAGTTCTACTCTTCACATAGCTAACAGGTCCTACATGCAGTATGCTTTGGAATGTTTTGAACCGAAGGTGTTCAACTGGTGTGACGCAGTACTCTCTATGATGAAAGAACAACTTACCAAGGTGAAAAGTGGAAGATCCAAGAACTTCGGTTATGGTTCTATTTTGACCGCTTTCGATTTGGAGAAAATCCCACTGATGCAGCCGCAGTACATTTCACTTGGCCTACCTCCACCGACTGAACCACGGATGCAGAGATGGGTTGACCTCATGTCTTAGCATGTGGGCCAGCCCCAGATTTCTTTTTCTGATACTTTCTTCGAGTGGTTCGATTGTCAGGAGATGGTTTATGCCATGTTCCCATATGCTGGTATGGATTTTCATGGTAATCCGGATTTGGTGTTGCTGGCTGGCGAGCAGTGGGGTGCCATGGGTAATTCTTCTGAACATATCTCTGTTCATTGTTCTTTATATTTTTCTTATGTTTCTTGATCAATACTAATCAAAAATCATGTGCTCATGCAGATGTTGGACCAGTTCGACCGGCAGTACACCGCAAAGACCCAGCGGCCGTTCCAGCAAGAGAGGCTGTGGGGAGGGCTATCGTTCGTGACCTTGATGTGGTCGAAACTCTTTCAGCACTACAGGACCAAATCGAGGGTCTTACCCTTGGTATCCCGGATGTGAGGACCGACGAGCTACCTCTGCGGTTGTAGCGACATACTACTCGAGTGCCGAGTCGATGGACTAGGCTTTTATGCATGATTGCACAGGCGATGACTTGTTATCACCAGCATCATTAGACTAGGGTGCCCCTTAGAATTTTGAGTTTTGGGTCATTTGACTGATTTTTTCTTGGTTACAGAACATTATGTATAAACTATAAACAATTGTGAATATATTTTTTATTTTCGGAGCTTTATTTCAGTTAAGTTACATGATCCTGCTACATATATTGATGTGATGCTACTGTCGCAAATGTCTATCTAACACATAATTTGCCAATGAATCCGTTAATGTGTTTAAACTTCTGGAAATATGTTGATATTGGATGAAATCGAACTGTCTTTCCAAAATTTTGACCCTTAGGAACATGCGATAGATAGCTGGATTCCGTACAGAATAGACGCTAGTGAGTTGTAGAATGACAAGCTGTGAGTCTAGCCTAACGACAAGTCGGCATATGCCATGTGTGATGGCATCAGAGAGGAGTTCTATCAATGTGTTGTACTTAGCGATATTGTTCATCGACCGACCAATACACACTCCTCTAAAACTTACTAACTCACTGCTGGGATTGAAAATGGCGCATGCCACAGAAGACAGGTTCCGCGAACTATGACTTGCTCCATCGACATATCCAACGAATGATTCCAGTGGGTTTGACATTTGTAATGAATGCAAAAAGAGGATTACCTGACCAAAATAAATTCTCTTGGTGAAAACAAAAATGTAACAAAAGCATGAGGGTTACTACGCGGAATTAAGCATAGTACCGCTTGAGGTACAACCCGTTGCGAGGTTGCGCCAGTGGAATCCCATCATAGTCCATCAACTCGTAGGATACTTTTGCTAATACTCACTTAACAATATAGGGACCCATCCATAACGATTTGAATTTCCCTACTCCCAAATTATCGAATTCCTGGTCATAAAGTAAGACCAGGTCACCTTCCGAGAAGACGTGAGGTTTGACATTCTTGTTGAACTGTGCTTTGACTCGTTTCTTATGAGCTTTGTTAGCTGAAGCTGCATCACGATGGGTTTCATCCAATTGGATTAGTTCCAAGAAACGAGCCTCTTCTTCTGAGGTTTCGGGGAGAAGGTCAATTGCGAGTTTGAGGGACGAGATTTCACATTGAACAGGTAAGATCGCTTCCAGACCATACATAAGTTGAAAAGGTGTGAACCCGGTTGCATTTCTTACGAATGTCCAATATGCCCACAAGGCCGAGTATAGGATTAGGTGGCAATCCTTTTTGTGGACTCTGATCATCCTTTGCAGCATGTGCTTTAGGACCTTGTTGATTGCCTCAACCTGTCCGTTAGCTTGCGGATAATACAGAGTAGAGCTGTTGTGGGACAGTCCTAATTTGGCAGCCAACTCAACCATCATGTGATTGTGAAAATGTGATCCGTGATCTGTGACTATGGCCTGTGGAACGCCGAATCTGGAGACTATGTGATTAAAAAAAAGGGCAGTCGTTTCGCTGCTGTTGTTTAATGTAGGCATCGCCTCGCCCCATTTGGTAAAATAGTCTACTGCAACTATGATATACCCATGCCCCCCCAGACGAGGTGGGGTTACATGTCATGAAATCTATGCCCCATTTGGTGAATGGCCCAACAGCTACTACTACTTACAGCAGTGTGGGTGGTCTTCTGGTTTTGCTATCAAAAATTTGGCAAGCATGACAACTTCTAACTACGGTTATGTAATCTTTGAACATTGTTGGCCAGAAGTATCCTGCTCGCAAATTTTTTTGCGCCGTGGCATAACCAGATTGATGCCCCCCACATACACCTGAATGAAAATCATTCAGGACTTTTTTGGCCTCCTCATGGGTGAGGCTCCTCCGCAGAACTGTATCGATACCATGACGGTAAAGAGTATCACCGACGATCACGTAGTCTTTCACTTGGTATCAAATACGTCATTGTTCAGAGCGTGAGCTATTAGACCTATATGTTTGTGTCTGGAGATAGATGATTATATCTCCGTACCACATATCGCTTGAAGATATCAGAAACAAATTTTCATCCACGATTGCTTCTTCGGATGTTGCATCGTTGGACGACGATGGGAGATCACATAGTAACTCTATAAATACCAAGGCTTTCTTTGATTTAGAATTTTTGAATTCTAGATCAAACTCTTGTAGAATTGCTATCCATTTTGAATATTTTCCCCCCAGCAACTGTCGCAACAATATATAAGTCATGGGGTTGCAATTTGATAAAATGGTAGTTTTCTTGAAGAGGATGTACTGTCGAAATCTCTGTATCGCTTGAACAGCTGCGAGGGTGAGCTTTTCAAAGTAGGAGTATTTCATTTCCATATCATTAAGTTTCGGCTTAAATAATATATAGGATGTTCAATTCCATTGTCTTCTTGAACTAAAACCATTGCTATGGTCGTATCTGCTATATCTAGATACAGGTTAAAGTCTTTTTGATAATCAGGAGCATACATTAATGACGCTTGTATTAGAGATTGCTTTAAAGCATCAAAGGAAGCTTGCGCGACCTGATCCCAAACAAAGGGTACTTCTTTTTTCAATAGACAAGTATAACCTTTAGCTAGTTTGGTGTAATTTGGAATGAACCTCCTAAGGAAGTTTGCTTTCCCTTGGAGTTTCTGAATCTGAAGCAAGTTTGAAGGTGGAGGCAAATCGATGATTGCCTTAACCTTGCGAGGGTCAAGACGAATCCCATCCTTTGAGACTATGAAGCCAAGTAAATGACTAGAACTGACACAAAACGTGCATTTGTGTAGATTGAGTCGTATCTTGTAGTGTCAGCAACGTAGAAATATTTCTCTAAAATGGCACAGATGATTGGTCAGCTTTTGCGAATGAGCTGGGAGATCATCGAGATATGGTTGAACGATGTTCTTGATGTCATGGAAAGCATAGTTCATTGCTCTTGAAAAGTTTCCCCTACGTTCTTCAAACCAAAGGGTAGCTTGCGATATGCGAATGTGCCCCACGGACAAATGAATGCAATTTTCGACTGGTCCTGTGGGCAGATATTTATTTGATTATACCCGGAAAATCCATCAATAAATGAAAAGATTTCGCATCTGGCGCACTCATCAATTATCTGGTCAATAAAGGGTGTAGGGTAGTTGTCTTTTGGACAAGCTTGATTTACGTCCCTGTAATTAATGCACACTCTAATCGTTCCTTGTTTTTTCATCACAAGAACAATATTCGATACCCAATCGATTAGAGGAATGGGGTAAATGAAACCAGCACAGAGGAGTTTTCAACTTCCACGTTGATGGAAACGACTTTCTTGGGGTGCACCTACCATAGCCGCTGTCGTATCGGTTTGACATCTGGATACATCTTAATTTAGTGTTCAACTATGATTGAGTCAATACCTGGAATTTCATCATATGACCAAGCAACGACATCTCTAAATTCGTGAAAGAGAGTGCTATATATTTCTAGTTCTGAAGAAGAACAAGATTTGCCAACATGAATATTCTCTACAACATTTGTTTTGGTTGAGATATTTATGGCAGTAGTCACTTCAATATTGGATAGGTTTCTCTCGGAATCCACCGTATTTACAATATTCACCAGAAAGTCAAATACTGAAGGATGGTGTAGGTCACCAGAATTATCTTCTTTCCAGTTCAAAAGATGGGATGATGGTGGTAATATTCCCATGGTGCCACAGCAATCAGCATCGATTGAATGATTCCTTCGTCTGTAGAGTGTACTCGTGACCAAGGATCTGAAGGGGTGCCATATTCCTTAGACCTATCTATCCGAACGCTTGATGAGCGTTGATGCGGGTTTGCCTCCAATGCTGAAAAAATTGATTGCTATAATATTTCGAGTGGGATTAGAGGCAAAACTTGCAGATGATCCATTTTAACATCGTTTTCTGACATCTTTTGAATGGAAGATATCATATTGTAGGTTCCTACATTAGCCACTTCCGCCAAATTTGTAGGAGGCGGTAGGGTAAAAGTTCCCATTAATGTAGGGTCTTTTAGTATGCCTACTCCGATATTGTGAAGCGTGCTAGGGCTTCCATGGATCATCGAAATGCTTCCCGTAACTTGCGAACTGTTGGGCAGAAAAGTTTGTTGGTCGATGATTGTAATTCCTCCTTGGGAAGGAAATGAAATTTTCCTAAAGTAGGTCAAAACAACGGCTGCCATGGCATATAGCCAGGGTCTTCCCAGTAGGATGTTGTAATCGAGGTTTTCATCGCTGACTTCAACATCAATTTCTATTGTTTTTCCCCCTAGTTCAACTTGCAAGTTACTTAATATTCCATACGGGGTGTATGTTCATCCATCAAATGCTTTCAATGCCGTCGACGATCCCGACATGGATGGAGACCCTAGAGTTTTCTAGCAACTCATCGACATGATACATGTGGATGCCCCCTCATCAATAATTGTTCTATGAATAGTTTTGTTGAGGGCTTTCACTTGAATGAGGAAAGCTAGTTGCGCTAGCAGCTGAGGGTCGTATCCTTTATGATTAAAAGATACAAGATTGGAATCTGTTGGGTCAATCCCACCTATTGCTGATAATAAAGCCTACTTTTGGGAGGGGCAATTTTGCAGTACCTCAAGAGTCGACATCGCGGAGGGCGATTGGGCTAAATACTCCACTATATTATAGTGTTGTGCTGCTTTGGCACGAGGATTAAACGTCGATTTGTGTACTACTCCCTTTGGCGGTTTTATTGTTAATTCAGGAATGATGGGTGGCACAACTTTGGTTGAAGTTGTTGTTGAACTACTACGTTGATCATTATCCTTGTTGTTCAACATCTCTGGATTCCCGTAATCTTTACTCCTTGTTGATATGACAGCATCATTCAGTTGCTTTGAAACTAACAACATTAGCACTTGCGACGGGGAAGCATTTTCTCTAGCAACCAGATTTGTTCCTGGGTTTGGAAACGGATTAGTCAATATAGCCGAGGTTTTTAAACTTTTGAAGGATTTTCTAAGTTCATCTTTATATGGAAATTCTCTGGTCCAGTGATCCTCGTCGCATATATGACATGGAGTTTTGTGTTTCCCATTCCCAGAAGGGTTTGCAGAAGATTTTCTAGGAGATGAGTCCTCCTGGTTTTTCTTCTTCCCTTGTTTTTTCTTCTTGCCTCCTGGTTGCTTGGGTTCTTTGCCTTTGTCTATCGACATGACATTTACTTCCGAGGCTAGAAGTTCCTCATTTACATTTTGACTTGAAACCGTGTGGGCCTTTTTCGATGTAGCCTTTGTGGTTTAGTGCTTTTCGTACCTTCACACCATCGTCGGCATGAGAGTCTTTATTTGATTTAGGAGGCGGAGGAACAAAAAATTCTAGTCTAGGAGCATTAGGGATTTTATCGTAGAGCATGCTAGACTGAGTATAGATCAAGTCTAGATATTGTGCATGATCAATAACTTTCTCTTCAGTGACGACTCCTCCGTTTGCCACATCTTCTGTAATAGCGGGTAATAGTGACTTAATAAACCAATCAGCTAATAGCTAATCAGGAACATATGTTTTTACCATTCTACGACGACGTCTCCATTCATGAATATGATCGGATATGTGAGTGGTTGTCGTTTGCTTGAAATTGGTAAGTAGCTCAGTTCCTATTTCGTACCTTATAAGTAACTGAAAATGGGTTAAAAAGGTTGTGGCTAGGGTACTGAAGTTATCAAATGAAGCTCTAGGCAGTTCGATATACCACTTTGCTGCTGGACCAGTTAACGTATGCTGAAAATCCTAGCTACTAAGGAAAGAAAGTTAAGAATCTTCCAGCAAAGAGCACAGAGCACACGCTAAATGCACTGTCCTAAATCAAACCAAGCAGTCAAAATACAAAAGCACATGCATGTATTTGTTTTTAGATTTCTTAATGTATGAATGATGATAAGAAAGCTATGTGCAAATCTGAATTATTTTCAAAGCGACAGTACTCGACAAATTTCTTTTCAAAATGAAGTGAAGGTAAGAGAGACACTTTGCGATTTCGAAATGAAAAATTGCTTTTCGACACTTTAAAAACTACTAATTCAAATCATATGAAATAGTAACTGTATAATCAACTATCAAGAACAACGGGATTGTCTTCTAAAATTGAAAATGATAGCTACGACACTTTCAGATCAAGAAATGACAGTTCGACTATGCTACTTTTTTGCAAAAGAGAATTGGAAATGACGCACAATACATAAAAACACTTACAGTTCTTTGCACTAAGGAGGTGGAATAATGTAAGAAAAGGGGGGTTTTCACAAAAATACACTGACCATAGGCAGCAAAACTCCTGAATAGGGCTGAAAACACTGAGAAAAAACTAGAGTCTGAAGGTAAAGTTAACCTTCCCTGACGATCGCACCTGTCACACTATGAATTCAGTATGCAGCGCACCTACTGCACTCAGGAAGTGCGATGCATCGAGTCTTCCTCGAAGGAAGGGTGCGATGGTACCAGTGCGAGACTTTAAACAAGTTTTTAATCACAATTTACAATTTAGTTTAGGGATTTAGGCCGAGTAAGTAATGTTCAGTATATGTAAAACATAGGGGTGATCTAAAGAGGTTACTAGAGCCACCACTTAGGGAAATTAGACTGTTTGCAGGTCGATTGTTTAATTCATAAACAAAACTTGGAGATAGACTGAAGCAACATTGATCTACTTTGAATTCGTATAACAAATGTAGTTCAAACGCTAGTTGGCTTGGATTCAAGCTCCGTCTATAAGTTTATAAAAGAAACAAAGATAGATAGGCTAACAAACAATCTAGTCACTCCCCAGTGGAGTCTCCATTTTGTTACTGGGAATAGTGTCCACTCGTATGCTGCTATTCCCACTAAGACTGGTAACTATCTTAGAAACAAACAAGTAAAGTCTATTTTCACTTTCCTTTATGAAAATAGATAAGAGGAGAGCCAAGGAGACCAAACTTAGTCTTGCGCTTGATTTCCTCTCGTTCCTGATAGAGCTTTGCCGCTTCTTCTTCGTCTGCCCAGCTTCAAAGAGCACTTGTGGAATCATAGCAACATACTACTATCGAAGAACAAAGATCTATATTCATAAATGACACAGAACCAGATGTGTATTAACCATACAAATGCATATATAAACAAGTACACAAGAATATGGAGGAAAACTTGAATAGCTTTATTAAGATGAAAAGTAGCAAGAGGATTACAACCATATGTTATGACCCAACATCATCCTCCAGCTAGAAATCCCTTCTTCACCTCAAGTAAAGCTTAGATCACCCAACACTATGAATGTACACCAAAAAAACAACACCACTTCTCTATAAGATACAAAATTCCAGCCCCTGGATCTCTGTGATGAGGGATCCATATATAGATGATTATAGGGAGGTGATTCATCTTCTGGGATCTTGGTTAGTGTCCTCTCTCTGATAGTTCCTGCTTCCACTTGGAGAATGATGATATCTTACTCATCCCTGGTCGAAAATAGAGAGGCAAGTGTCAGAGGGGAAGCTTCTGGAAGATTCCATGATATTCCACC
>APFE031215995.1:0-24269 GCA_000404065.3 Pinus taeda
CTAAACCTTTGAATGCGATGTCCATGGCTCTCTGAAATGTGGCACCAACATTAATCAAACCAAATGGCATCTTTCGATATGCGTATGTGCCCCATTTAGTTCTGAATGTGGTTTTTAATTAATCATCAGGATGTACCAACACTCTATTGTATCTTGAAAATCCATCCAAGAAAGACATTAATTTTGAGCCTGCCACTGCCTGCAATATTTGTTCCATAGGTGGTAAAGGAAAATTATCTTTTTGGCAGGCCTTGTTAAGGTTTCAAAAGTCAATGCAAATTCTAATATCTCCGTTTTTCTTTCTAACATGTACCATATTGGAAACCCATTTAGAATGTATGACGGGAAAGATTATTTTGGCTTTCAATAACTTATTGAGTTCAGTCTTTATCTGATTTTCTAAATTGGGATGGATCTTTCTCAATTTTTGTTGGACAAGTTTTTCATTATCGATCATTGGAATAGTATGCTGGATGGTGGAAGTGTCGTATGTTTTGAGTTCATCATAGTTCCAAGCAAAAACGTTTTTATATTGTCTCAAAAGACGAAAAGATGCTGATTTTTCTTCAGGGGCTAGGCCGAGGCCTAGATTAATGTTTTGTGGTTTGGCATCGGTTCCTAGGTTTACTAATTCGTAATTCGAAGTTGAACTTTGGAGTTTTGAATTGGTGGACCTTTTAAACCGATCTTTCAAATCATACAGGTCTTCTAATTTGACCACCGACTTAGGTATAGCATTGTTAGTGCTATCTTGTTGCAATTGTCGATCATGTTGGTCTTCGTCAATTATTTGATTGGAGTAGGATCCTTCAGATGTGAGAAAATTCACGATATCAGGATCGTCATTGAATATTCTCCAATTTGTGATGTTATTAGGAATAGAAGGTCTAAAGATTAATTCTATTGAGAATCTATTTGGACTAAAATCTTATGAAGGAATGAGCTTAGAAGATACGTTGGCTAAAAGGTCCGCACTTGCATTTTTGAGTCTGGGAATTGATGAAATATTAAATGCTATAAAATCTCAGTCAGATCTTGAACTAAAGATTGATAATGTTTTAAATGACTTGATAAGCAGTGTATAGTATTACGTACCTGTTTGACTACAATTTTAGAGTCTCCGAAAACTTGGAGGTACTTGAAGTCTAACTCGATTGCTTTGTACAATCCTTGGACTAAAGCCTCATATTCTGTTGTATTGTTAGTGCAATCAAATTCGAGTCTGCATGTTAACATAATTTTATCTCCTTCTGGACTAATTAGCACGCATCCTGCTCCTGCTCCTTCTTTAGATTTAGAACCATCAAAAAATAATTTCCAAAACAAAGATTTATTTACAGGACTATCTAAAAAATTGATAAATTTTGAACTATCCGTTTGAGAAAATTTTTCGACTTGGGATAAAACAGAATTTTCTAAGGTGACGTATGAGCATTAAAATTTCCAAGGAAAGAATCCACTGAGTAATTGCCAATAATGCTATTGTTATATGCTACCAGTTCATCTTCGCCCTCTAATTCCGTTACTATGTATTTCTGATGTAGTTCTCGTTCAACTTTTATTTCATTTGGTTTACCATTGCAAGGCAACCACATGTGCGACCAGTCAGTTGCGAAGTATCCATGAAGTTTTTCTGACCAATCCCTGCTAAGAATTAAGCCATAAAATTCTAGAATATCAACAACTAAAATGTCAATAACTTGACATACCTTTGGGTTGGATGACAGTCTTATGGTTACTTGATTTAGTTCGCCAATCACTTCGACTTGGGACCAATCTAGCTGAACTATGCACACAGTGGATATCTGTGGTTGAACGTTTAACTTAGTACATATGGACTTTGGTAAAATATTCGATGAAGCTCCAGAAGCCACTAAGCAATTATGTACATTCTTATTGAAAATTCATAAGTAAGGAGAAACGGGGGAGTATGAGATCTCGATCTTCCTCCAATTAAAGCGATGTCAGTTGGATCAATATTGTTGGTCGCATTAGTTGGAGGTATTCCCATGTTATGGGAAGCTTGAGAAAGTACAGTGGTCGGCAAAGGTGCAACTGGCACAACATGTAATTCTTTCAACATTATCTTTTGTTGGTGCTTTAACTTGCTCAATTCGTAATGAGTGATATTGGCCCTAGTCTTTTTCAGGTCTTCTATAATATTGTACTCCATTTCATCCGAAACGATCAACGTTTTAGATGGAGTTGATGTATCTGTTTGGAATGGGCTGGTTTGAGTCGCTTTAGATGTCGTTTTCTTTGTTGCGAATTTATCCTTTGTTGCAGAGCTTGTGCTCTTTGGCTTGGGGATAGTTTGGGGAGGATCAAGCTAATTTCTAATTCATGTGCTAACTGGGAATACTTCTTGATCTTCTTCTTTCGGGAGGATGAAATCCCACATTCTTTGTAATTCTACAACTTCTTCTTCATCGGTTTGCCCTTAAGTGGCAATTTCCTCTTCGTCTTCTTCGGATTCAGCATTTGAAATAGCATTGGGAGGCTTTGAATCCGTTGAAGGGCATCTTTTAAAAGCTCTGTAGGGATTTTTTGAAGAAGTTTCTGCTACTTGCTTTTTTATGTCGACCATTTCATTGGACATGGTCTTCAGAACGTTTTGCAATCCTTCCAAATCGAATGGATCTTTTGCTTGTTTCTTCTTTGAATCTTCTTTGAAGGTGACTTTCTTGGATTTCCGTTCCTCTATCGCGGATTTCTTCTCTAGGGCTACTATACGTTTCTCTACTGCTATTGCTTCTTTCATGTTTTCGGCTAAAGTTTTTTTATTAGCCTTGTCCATGAAGATTGCCATGTTCGATGGTAAAGCAGTGATATACCATTCACTTCACACTTCTTCGCTAGGCTGAGAAGCAGTAGGAATTTTGTTTAAGATTTTATTGAACCGTAAATTGAAATCTTTGATAAGTTCCCTTGATTCAACCCTAAGGTTGGATAGGTCATTGATTAGCGTTGCCGTAGACCTGTCATCACCAAACTTGGTCAGGAATTGTTCTTGGAAGATGTCCCAACTAGTGATAGATCCAGAGGGTAATGAGAAATACCGTGATCCGGCTGTTCCCTGCAAAGTATAAGGAAAAAGTCGAACAACAACATCTTCATTGGTCACCCCATTGAGATTAATGGATAACATAAAGTTGTTTATATGCTCTTCTACTAGCATGCCTGCCTCAGGATTAAACTTAGGTAGATATTTCTTAGGATGGGCCGGTATTTGACTCAAGGGTGCAGGCATTAAGACTGCCCCAGGGTTGTTCCATGGAGATTAGGCCATCGCTGATCTACTAACATAGGAAAGTGTAGAAGATGATCCCTGTGGTTGGGAAGATGAGGGTATTACGATTGCAGATGATTTAGGAGGAGTTGTGAGGGTTCCAGTGGGTGGATGAACGATGATCTGAAGTGGAGGAGTGGATGGTTGACTTCGTGGTGGAGAGGTTGAGATGGATGATGATGATGAAAGAGTCTCACTATCGGACTCTTTAGGTGATTTCCTTGCTCTTTTTCTTTTGGGTAGAGGTAATTCAGTTGGTTGAACGCCAAACTTTTCACTCTTTAATCTAGTCAGGGGATGAACAGGGTTATATTGTGAGGTCACGCTGCCTTGATATTTATCAGATCTTTGAGGAGAAATAGAAAATCGCTGAAGTTTGTGAATCAGAGACTTGACTTCAGGAGGTTCGATAGTAGATTTTTCTGAAATGTCAGGGTTTGTAGCAGCGGTTGATGCTCTGGTGACTTCCAACTTTGGGTTTAAGTGTAATGGAGAAGTCGGGGGAGATGGTGAGGGCGATTTACTCTTAGAATGGTACTTAGATTTAGATTTACTTGCCATTCATAGTTCAGGCCCTCCTTCTAGCGCCAAATATGTTGAAGCCCCGAAAATCAGGTCTACAACAAGGGGGATACCCGCCTGGTCCAGACCTTGGTTGGCAGCTCCTTATCCATTTGGTATAGCAGGTCCGAATGGGGATATGGGACTAGTTTCCCAATTTATGAGTGTGTGTGTGTAGAATTTGATGTTTATGATCTAATGGTTCCTAATTAAGATGTTCTAATTCTAATTTTAATCTAGTGCTATGCTATTGTATTCTAATAAACAGAAAACATCTAAATCTATACTAACCCGAGGTGTAATTCTTCTATTATGCGATCTAAAAAGATTTCAAATAAAAACTGGTAATAAAGATCATTAAGCTATTATGAGAAAATAATTCAATAAAAATGAACCACTTCGTATAAAAAGTTAGACGAAACAGTTGTGAAAAACATATCGCATAATGAGCTATTCATACATTAAGCATAAATAAATAGCTATCACCGTACAAAAGTGCCAAATGATAACTCAGGCATTCACGCATTAATATATAAACAACTAAGACTGAATATCACTTTAACACATAAGCAGAAATGGTTAAGAGATAAACGTACCATTTATAACTAGTCCTACTCATGAGCTTCAAGCGACAATGATTTATCTCTCCTTGATCTAACATCCACTAAGAGTACAGAAGTACAACATCAGTAGCAGATATTAAATTCAAACATTAACAAATCATGTTCCATTCATTCATCAAAACCTCCTCGGAGGGTGCAAAAGTGCATGTTCTTAGGACAAGTTTTTGATAAATTTATGGACCCTTCTCTAAATGCATGAGAAGAGTTTAAATACTACTAACTAAAACTAAAAATAACTTATTACAAAAATTCAGGATGCGGTTTAAATGACCGTCCTTTTTTATAGCAAAAATAAAATAAAACTATTTCTAAAATTAATTATAACATCTAACTATTTCTGTATTTGCTTCTTAATATCACAAGCATTCAACATTACCTGAGAAGAGTCGGTCGATCGACTTCAGCTTATAATTGTGCTGTGAAATGGAATTAGCAAGATCTGGCGCCATCTTTTCGGCAGAATCGATGACGTATTTGGGAATCATCCGCTCACTATGTGAATTTACCATGTATGCCTAATTTAACTTGATTAACCCTAAAATTGCTTCTGCCTTTTCTTTAGCTTTCTGTTTCTAGTGTGGCCTCTTGCAATTTTTTGGGGTTTGAAGATAACTGAGCAATTGGAAGCTTTCCTTTTTGAGCAATTTTCTCAGCGATGCGCGATTAACACTAGGCGCTAATCCCGCATCGGAAACTGCCTCTGTTTCTTGATTCAGGCTTCCTTGATGCGTTTTTTGCCTTTTACGCCTTTTGGGAGATATAAAGCTCAAACTTTGTTAAGATAATTGTTAGGCCCCTATACTACTAGTGTAACCCCTTATTGTTATTAGTACAACCCCCTTATTATATTGATGTACCCATGTAGTGCCCATATTGTTACTATTGTGCCGCATAGAAGCCCACTATTGTTATTATTGTGCCCTTACATTATTATTGTTATGTAGGCTCTGATTATGTTATGACCCCTTAGACTCCTATATATAGAAAGGAGGTCTTTTCATTTGTATCCCAAGAATTGTTCATTTATGTAATGTAAAGGAGGTTTCCCCCTCGAAGAGGCTGAATTCTAAGGCGTTGATCTATTTTTTCTATCTTTTCTTGAGCTGGTTTCATAACACATTCAAATTGGATCTGAAACATTGATTGCCAGGGAAATATTACCCAACGCACTGTTGCAACCACTGTATCGTGTTTGATCCACAATCAACGACCCCAATCTGTAGCGAAAGTGCTCAGACAAATGTCAACCGAATTAAAAGGTAAGAAATGGATTTCAGTAACCCCCGCTTGAGCCTCTTTTGGATCTGCCAACATTCCAACAATAGAAGCATCAATCGCATCTTGATTTTCAGCTTTGGAGGCTCTAGCTGCAAGCAAAACACATGGTCTTTGTCCACATCTTTCACAAATACCTCAATAAGATTTTTATCGACACTAAGCTTGTTCATAGTAAGTGTTCCAGTCCTATCACTACATAGCACATCCATCCCCCAGTTGAGAGAGTCTGTCAGAGCCAATTGCCATTGTTACAGATAACACGGTAGGCATTGCGATTGGAAT
Source organism: Pinus taeda (assembly GCA_000404065.3). Lineage (NCBI taxonomy): Eukaryota > Viridiplantae > Streptophyta > Pinopsida > Pinales > Pinaceae > Pinus > Pinus taeda. The sequence goes on from APFE031215995.1 coordinate 6,034, forward strand.
CCCATCGATCAACAGAACTAGAAGATTGTTAATTCCATCCCTTTATTTCCTATGTTGAATAGGATGCATACCAATGATCTCTACTACCATTCCAATTGTAATGGACCAAATACAGAAGTTTCCAATGGTCATAAGAACCTTTTGAAAATGCCCCACATTATTGGTTGAGTCTACTAAATGAGCAGCCTTCCCAAAGAATGTGTGAATTCCCGTTGCAATAACAACCACTTCAATTTCTCCCTGCTTACAGGTAGACCCTGAAAACACCTCGTCCCCGGGGTTTCTTGTCACAGGAAGCAACTCACCAATCAGAGGAGGCTGGTCAATCATTATAGGATCACCTTTAAGAAGACGAGTATCAACAGGCACAATGTCCCCTAATTTGATATTGATGATATCACCTGGGACAAGAATTGAAGCTTCTTGTTCTTGCCATATTCCATCGTGAAGAACCTTGGTTTTTGGTGCAAGACCAGCCATGAGGGATGGACAATCAAACGAAGAAAAGAAAATAATACTCATCAAACTCTTTATTTTCCTCAGCCCAAGATAGGCCTAGCCCACGAGGGGCTTGGCCGTCAGGGCTCTGATACCAACTTAAAATATCAATATACACAATATCTATATTCTATTCATTAAAATAAGATTACATATATACAGAGTGTTTTCTCAAGATAGGGAGACTATTTTGGACACACAATCTGTTGGCTGAGGGAATCTCTCAACCACACACCAAACATATAGCCAGCTCCCATAGAATAAGAACTAACTCCTTACATAGAAAGAATCACAACTAGAGATCCCCATTTGTTTCATTTCCAAGGGAAAAACTACTACTTGCTGAAAATCTTCTTGAATATCATGACAATTATCATCTTCTTCAATATCATGACAATTATCCTCTAATATATTTTCCTATTGTTTGAAATAATCTTCCTAAAATTCTTTGATTTCTCCATCCAGTAATTTTCCATCACCATATTCATTCTCCACATGTTGAATAAAATTTTCAAGGCCATAAAGATGAGTAACATTCTCTATAATTCTCATAAAATGTGGCACGAAAAATTTCCATAGAATATAAAATAGAAAGTATTAGCCTTCCATACCATGATATTGCATTTCCTTCGAGTAGACTTGAACATTTTCATCAAGCAATCTTCATGTAATTCAACCCCTAGCCTATCTATGTGCATATGAAACTTGATCAAATGAAAAGAAGCCTCATATCCTTGTTGATCTTTGAATTTTGACAAGTATGTTTGTCAATAGATACAAGGTAGATGATTTGAAAAACCAAGAATATGTGAACGATTCATAGGAGCATACCTTACGCATTAATAATCATCTTTGGATAATGGAGTCACAAAGAATTTTTTTTAGGCTACTTTCTTTGGGAAATGGAATTTCCATGAATATTTGAGCTCTGAGTATCGGACAATGGAGTTTTGAAGTAAAATATACACAACCACCTTTGTTTCTAACCTTTGTTCACCATCAAAAATCAGATCTGATCTTTGTTGTTTTCTTGGGAAAAGTGACTTGAAGCCTTCACGTCCTCGATAACAATGCCAAGTTCTTATCACTAAGAAGTTTTCCTTCGATGTGGAGGGAAATAACTGAGGTAACCTCTAACCACTTTGGGATTGGAAACTAGCCCTTCCAATCTAGAGATGGATCTCTCTTTGACTCTGCTACTCAGTCATTATAGCAGCAGGCCATTCATATGCTCAGTGGCCATATTTAATGTAAAAACAATGATATATTTGGATAGAGATAAATGGAAATATCATTGGGAATGGAATCCTATTAGAAACTAATTCAAGGCCTTCAGAACTTGGTGAAAAAGAGTAATTTCCTTCAAATGCCTACAATTAACAATTTCTAGACATAAATTCATTCGTAGGATGGAAAGGTGAAGAGGAAGAGTTTAAAACCGAGCAACAACATGAGAATTTTTGTATAAACTCATAATTTGAAAGGCATATATTTGAATATAAGATATAGAGCATTTTCACATGAATTTTATATATACTTCGCAATTTAGATAAAAAGATACACATATAATGATAAACAAAGAAGGAAATACAACATTGAGATGCATACCACAATTGTTAAATAAGAATTCCTCAAACAAAAACCCTTGTACTTCTAGTCTAAGAGATATTTCATTAATTTATAATAAACACACTTACAATAGAGTTTTCCCTCTCAAAGTCCAACCATGATTTATTACAATTCCTCTAATTTATACAAAAATCACATAATTTTTGAGATCCACAATTTCTGGAAAGTTCTTAATACAAAATACTAAAAATATATACATGTCTTACCAAGATCCAAAATAAATGGATATGAAAACCTTCTCATCCATCTTTAGTTTGTTGCCAAATTCAATTGATGAGATGTCTCTCTAACTAAACGCTGATTAGGCATTTAAAAAATAAAAAATAAAAAAAAAATAAATTTGACTAATTTATAAAAAAAAACTTCAAAAATCCTTGAAAGAGGTTTTTTAAATGATTCTGTTGCTAAAAAAACATCTTTTTATTTTCAAAACTTAGTTTCCAAATGTTCAGAAACCATTCCCTAAGTTAATGGCTAAAACAAAAAAAACAGTGTTGCAATTTGATTTGTCAGCGCCACCATTTTAAATGTTTGGAACCAAAGCTGACAAATTATCTTTCAACGTGAATTTTTGCAGAAGATTTTAAACAATCGCTCCAAACCATTATCCCTGAAGTCTTTATCCTGAAACTATACTGTGATAAAACTTGATATAATCCTGAAAGTTGAAACTAAACTGTGATAACACTTGACATTATATCAAGGAACACACGAACACCCCTGACAACGATGAGATCTCGTGGTGTCCGTGGAAGGTTAGGATCGAGCTAGGAGTGATCGACTGCTGTAGGGTAACATTGGTAACAGTCCCGCTCCCACTGAGAATGAAAATCCGTCGTTGTGACCTGCATTCGAATGTTGCCAACCTCTCCTCTACGTTAGATCCATTGGTAACCTTCAGTAAGTTCTGAGGGTGTTTGCGCTCTCTGCTGTAAAAATTGTGGGGTTTAGGCTTGTTTTTGGAGCCAACGACCTGCTGCGATGTTCCAAGTCTATTTTTCCTATCAATTCCATTCTGCAACTTGTGCATTTAAAAATTTCAAATATTAAGATTAATGGTATTTTGTATTAATGGTATATATATATATATATGATGTTTTTTTTAATTATAAAATGATATGGATGTACAAGGAAAATTACACATCTCTTGTACTAGGTTGTAGATTGGGTCTCTCGGGGCAAAAAGCTTTTGACTTGTAGATTTTTAACATTAACTAACCAGTCAAAAAGGAAATTACTAGTTTACTTAAAGTATGTGAAAAGTTATTGAATTTCCAATAAAACAAAAATTATAGAATTGTTCCATTTTATGTATAATTATGTAATTAATTACAAAATATAAATGCACTAAATATATAACAGTCTAGATCCATCTTAACTCTGGAATGGATATACCAAGTTCTGAGAGGGATCAATTTTTTTTTCACTTTAAAAGATGTTTGCACCTCAAGAGATTTAATACCTCTTAGTGCTTGGTAGATTCAAAGTTAAGATAGATCTAGGCTAGTTTAATTATTAATTATTAAGATTAAAGATTAAAATTATTAATTTATTTTTATTTTTATGTAATTTGACCAAATCAAAATGTTTTGTTGGTTTGTTTTATTTTGTTTTTTGTTTTTCTCTAAAAATAAATCTGAGCTTTTTATTAGAGAATAAAGAGTTAAATCCACCAATGCACGTTGATGCATTAAAAAGAATGTCCCTACATATCATACATACATGATCAAAATCATTGCCCTTGATTCAGTGTCATATAGATGATATCAAAAAATATTAAGTTTGTCAAATATATGTATGTGCCATAGATCAAACTACTAAATATAACAATGACATTTTGTGTGATGTAAAGAATGTCAAAAAATAAAGACCATATGATGGGCTAGATCTTTAGAAAAGAATGGTGTTGAAAACTATGAATTGAGTCGTCTATATATTTGCCAATCCCCCATATCTTGTAGAATGCCTTCTTTAGATAAAAGATAATTTATAATTTATATGGTAATTTTATAATTGTATAGTGTAAATGTGAAACTGAGAGGCTTCATAGGCGAGCTACTTAATAACAGGAACTTGACCAATTGAGCTATCCCATGAAACTAGATACAAGGTATTAATATTTGAACCTTCATCTATTAATATAAAATAAAAAGTACCGTACATACATATATATAATTAATGCAAATTTAAATATAAATATAAAAAAGTAAGTATATATATATAGTATATATATATATATAATATATATATATATATATATATATATATATATAATTAATTTTAATTACATTTAAAAGTAGGATGTGACATTAAAATTAAGATTAAAGTAGTGTTATATAATGCAAATTTAAGATATAAATTTTAATTACATTGGAAGTAGAATGTGACATTAAAGTTAAGATTATAGTCACAAAGGAAACCAATAATCTATTTAAAGTAGGCAAAAAGTAACTAAATTATTAAATAGTTATTGCAATTTAATTATAAAGTTACTAAAATATTACAAAGTTATTCCAATTTAATCACATAACGGAAACATGTATAGTTTGGTCTCATTGGATGTTAACCATCATCTTCATCATCATCAGTGTAAATAAAGGGTGATTTAAAGCAGAAAAATAGATTTAAAAAGGATAAAACAGATTTAAAGCGTGCATGCATGAATCTTTTAGGGAGAAAAACTAGGAGAAGATCTGATCAATCCTTCCAATGTATCTTATAAATGTATAGTGTAATAAAGTGTGAGGTATCTTATTTTGTGAAGAAATTTATGAGTGGAAAATGTAATCGAGCTAGAGCTCGATTCTAAGGCTGAAATGCCTTACCTGTAACCATGCTGTGTTATTCATGTTATAATATATATGTGTTGTGTTAATGGCGTGATGGCGTGTCTGTGTTTATGTGTGTTTTGACTAACACACTGGGTGTTTTACATATCCTTGCAATCTGGAATGCTAAATGAATGTTCTGATGGTTATGCTTCGAATGATAACAATGTGCTTTGAATGAACACTGTGATTGCACGAATTCTGATGTGAGTTCACCGCCGGTTAACATTTCTGGGTATTGCTGATCTACTGAATCTCTGATGTTAATAAATAAAGGTTAACTGGCATTGAATCTGCAAGGTGTCGTCTATCGTTGCAACCTTTCCTTATAGTTTTGATAGAATATAAATAGCTGGGCGTTATAAATTGTGTGAACAGCAGTTAATTGTGTGGAGGTTTGATGGTATGCGCGCGTGGACTGTATAATCGCTGGTTGTCATATGACCGGGAGTGCGGGTTTCATTAATCTGTTTTTTTTTTACTGTGGGCATAAAGGCTATCCTCATTCTGGGTACTAAAGGATGAATTAGTAGCGGAAGCATGGTGATTGTATGAGCATTTTGGATATTGTAGGTCTCGCCTGTATCAATATTTGGATTCAGCGCCCTGAAAAACTCCTGGGACGCTTTGATTGTGCAGAAACTAGCTATCAAACTTGCGATTCCAATAAATTGCTGCCGAATTTTGACCGGAAAAAGCCACCGAAAAAGCTTTCAAAAAGTTGCATTATAGACAACTGCCTAAAAGTTCTGCTCTCCTTTATATTTTATCTATAAAATTTATTATAATAATAAAATATTAGATAAAATGTATCAATATTTTTAAATGATGATAAATTTATAATATATATATATTTTTAAATAAAATAAATTTATATTAGTTAATATAGTTATTTAATTGTTTTATATTTAAGAGTGTTTAGTTAGAATTTGGCAAAATAATTTTTGGAAAAGTTAATTTTTAATATATAAATAGATTTAACATCTTAAAAGATTTTTAGAATATTGAGATTGTGTAAAGTTCACAATATAATTTTAATAAATTTCTACTAAATTCCAAACAAATTTAACCACAAAGAAACTCCCAAACCTAAAACATTTACATAAAAAACATTTATTATATACAATCAATGTAATTATTTTAAAACTTGGGATTATTATTATTTAATATAACTCATGAGCCCAAACAATTACATAATTTTTTTAATTAATTGTTACTAATATTGATAGTGAACCTTAGAATGCTCCCGAAATAATCCTGGAAAACAAGATAGAGATTGCCAATTTTTGGCTTCCAAATGTTGAAGACCGAGCAATGCCTCTACTAAGAGGACCCAAAGCAATTGACTCGGCTTTCTACAACTTCAGTACTAGCAAAGATAAAGTATTTAATTGGAGGGACAATCTGACACACCCTTGCTAATCTTTGTCATTCTTTGGAGGAAGTCATGAACCCTTGGCCTGAAAAACGTGCAGCCTATTAATATAACAAGTTAATGACCCAACTATATCCTATTTCATTTAATAGAAGTAAGTTATCTAATTTAATAGTATGCGTAAATATCTAATTTGTATTAAATATATTAATAGTTATAAAATAATTATTATATAATGTATGAATATAATAAGTTAATGACTCAAAACAGGTATTTGTAAGAGTGAAATCTTGCTTTTTTATGAGCTATCTTTTTTATGGAACATTAGAGATAGCGTGGTTTTTCTTAAATAATAGTGATGAGTCAATGTGCATTCCCGGTTCTCATTGTTGGTTTGACAACTGAGTTACGATTTTCACTGTTAAAATAGATGTTAAGTGAAATACTCATCTATTTTTGTGTTAAAAAATACATAAATATGAATCTTATTTATTTTGGTGAAAATATCTTATTAAATTATGGTAATATATATAAATATGAATCTTATCTATTTTGGTGAAAATATCTTATTAAATTATGGTAATATATATAGTATAGTAATTATGCTTTTATATATAGCTTTTCATGTCTTTTTTTTTTAATCATTGTATCTCTAAATGTTTTTCCTCTTTAAAAAACTTAATTATTGATATTACTAAGCAACCAAAGCTTATTTCTGTTACCATGATTTGGTAAAGGACAAAAGCTTTAATAGGATCTAATAGGGGGCCTACCATGTTTATGCTACCGTGAATTCTTAGGGGCAAAAGTAAGTTTTACCAGGGTTTTTTTAGGGGCAAAAGTAAGTTTTACCAGGGTTTCATAAGTGTAGAGGCTTTTAATGGAAAGAAAATTTTTATAATATGTCATTTTCTTTAGTCGTCTTCACCTGTTTCACTGCATGCTTGGAGCCCCAACTTTCTCTTGGTAAAATAAGTAGCCGAAATAGGATCAACCATCTAACTCGTTAAATTGTTACAGAGGCACTACAGGAATATACTGCAGAGTTAAGAGCACTATGCCTCAAAGCTGCAAGGCACAACCACTCTATTTAATCTCCTTGAGCCTTTTAAAATGTGATGATGTTCATAAATAAAGCTTCTAATTTTGTGTAAAATGTATAGGTTGTGAGCAATGGAAGATTCACGACGGTTGAGCATCGAGCAGTAAACCACTCTTTCACTGCGTGTAAATCAATTTCTACATTCTATCTCTGCTTCCTAGGATTTTTTCATTCTTTAAATGATTTTTCTTTTTCCAATCGAAAAAAACACACTATCTTTATTAATTAAAAGAGGGAGTTACATATTTCTATGAAAATTTATTGAGCTTAGAGGCTCATTCTACAACCTAGAACCTAGTGTGATGTGTAACTTTGTCCATTCATCATCAAAGTTGAAATTTTGCTCATGTACACCCAAATATAAATTTTAAAAAATTCAAAAAAAATAAAATAAATAACTATACAAAATATTTAAATAATGTACGTTAAAAAAAAAATTGCACAAAAAGAAATTGGATCCCCCTGAACTCATGTTAGATCGGTAGTTATTATAGATCTATTTTTTCTATCTTTCTTTGAGCTGGTTTCATAACACATTCAAATCGGATCTGAAACATTGATTGCTAGAGAAATATTACCCAACTCACTGTTGCAACCACTGTATCGTGTTCGATCCACGATCAACGACCCCAATCTGTAGCGAAAGTGCTCAGACAAATGTCAATCGGATTAAAAGGTAAGAAATGGATTTCAGTAACCCCCACTCGAGCCTCTTTTGGATCTGCCAACATTCCAACAATATAAGCATCAATTGCATCTTGATTTTTAGTTCTGGAGGCTCTAGCTGCAAGAAAAACACATGGTCTTTGTCCACATCTTTCACAAATACCTCAATAAGATTTTTATCGACACTAAGCTTGTTCATAGTAAGTGTTCCAGTCCTATCACTACATAGCACATCCATCCCCCAGTTGAGAGAGTCTGTCGGAGCCAATTGCCATTGTTACAGATAACACGGTAGGCATTGCGTTTGGAATCCCACCGATCAACAGAACTAGAAGATTGTTAATTCCATCCCTGTATTTCCTATGTTGAATAGGATACATAACAATGATCTCTACTACCATTCCAATTGTAATGGACCAAATACAGAAGTTTCCAATGGTCGTAAGAACCTTTTGAAAATACCCCACATTGTTGGTTGAGTCTACTAAATGAGCAGCCTTCCCAAAGAATGTGTGAACTCCCGTTGCAATAAAAACCGCTTCAATTTCTCCCTGCTTACAGGTAGACCCTGAAAACAACTCGTCCCCAGGGTTTCTTGTCACAGGAAGCGACTCACCAATCAGAGGAGGCTGGTCAATCATTATAGGATCACCTTTAAGAAGACGAGTATCAGCAGGCACAATGTCCCCTAATTTGATACTGATGATATCACCTGGGACAAGAATTGAAGCTTCCATCGTGAAGAACCTTGGTTTTTGGTGCAAGACCAGCCATGAGGGATGGACAATCAAACGAAGAAAAAAAAATAATACTCATCAAACTCTTTATTTTCCTCAGCCCAAGATAGGCCTAGCCCACGAGGGGCTTGGCCGTTAGGGCTCTGATACCAATTTAAAATATCAATATACACAATATCTATATTCTATTCATTAAAATAAGATTACATATATACAGAGTGTTGTCTCAAGATAGGGAGACTATTTTGGACACACAATCTGTTGGCTGAGGGAATCTCTCAACCACACACCAAACATATAGCCAACTCCAATAGAATAAGAACTGACTCCTTACATAGAAAGAATCACAACTAGAGATCCCCATTTGTTTCATTTCCAAGGGAAAAACTACTACCTGCTGAAAATCTTCTTGAATATCATGACAATTATCCTCTTCTTCAATATCATGACAATTATCCTCTAATATATTTTCCTATTGTTTGAAATAATCTTCATAAAATTCTTTGATTTTTCCATCCAGTAATTTTCCATCACCATATTCATTCTCCATATGTTGAATAAAATTTTCAAGGCAATAAAGATGAGTAACATTCTCTATAATTCTCATAAAATGTGGCACGAAAAATTTCCATAGAATATAAAATAGAAAGTATTAGCCTTCCATACCATGATATTGCATTTCCTTCGAGTAGACTTGAACATTTTCATCAAGCAATCTTCATGTAATTCAACCCCTAGCCTATCTATGTGCATATGAAACTTGATCAAATGAAAAGAAGCCTCATATCCTTGTTGATCTTTGAATTTTGACAAGTATGTTAGTCAATAGATACAAGGTAGATGATTTGAAAAACCAAGAATATGTGAATGATTCATAGGAGCATACCTTACGCATTAATAATCATCTTTGGATAATGGAGTCACAAAGAATTTTTTTTAGGCTACTTTCTTTGGGAAATGGAATTTCCATGAATATTTTTTTTAGGCTACTTTCTTTGGGAAATGGAATTTCCATGAATATTTGAGCTCTGAGTATAGGACAATGGAGTTTTGAAGTAAAATATACACAACCACCTTTGTTTCTAACCTTTGTTCACCATCAAAAATCAGATCTGATCTTTGTTGTTTTCCTGGGAAAAGTGACTTGAAGCCTTCACGTCCTCGATAACAATGCCAAGTTGTTATCACTAAGAAGTTTTCCTTCGATGTGGAGGGAAATAACTGAGGTAACCTCTAACCACTTTGGGATTGGAAACTAGCCCTTCCAATCTAGAGATGGATCTCTCTTTGACTCTGCTATTCAGTCATTATATCAGCAGGCCATTCATATGCTTAGTGGCCACATTTAATGTAAAAACAAAGATATATTTGGATAGAGATAAATGGAAATATCATTGGGAATGGAATCCTATTAGAAACTAATTCAAGGCCTTCAGAACTTGGTGAAAAAGAGTAATTTCCTTCAAATGCCTACAATTAACAATTCTAGACATTAAATTCATTTGTAGGATGGAAAGGTGAAGAGGAAGAGTTTAAAACCGAGCAACAACATGAGAATTTTTGTATAAACTCATCATTTGAAAGTCATATATTTGAATATGAGATATAGAGCATTTTCACATGAATTTTATATATATTTCGCAATTTAGATAAGAAGATACACATATAATGATAAACAAAGAAGGAAATACAACATTGAGATACATACCACAATTGTTAAATAAAAACCCCTCAAACAAAAACCCTTGTACTTCTAGTCTAAGAGATATTTCATTAATTTCTAATAAACACACTTACAAAAGAGTTTTCCCTCTCAAAGTCCAACCATGATTTATTACAATTCCTCTAATTTATACAAAAATTACATAATTTTTGAGATCCACAATTTCTGAAAAGTTCTTAATACAAAATACTAAAAATATATACATGTCCTACCAAGATCCAAAATAAATGGATATGAAAACCTTCTCATCCATCTTTAATTTGTTGTCAAATTCAATTGATGAGATATCTCTCCAACTGAAAGCTAATTGGGCATTTTTTTTTTAAATAGAAAAAATTAAATTTGATTAATTTCTGAAAAAAAGCTTCAAAGATCCATATAAAAATTGAAAGAAGTTTTTGTAAATGATTATGTTACTAACAAAAAAAACATCTTTTTATTTTCAAAACTTAGTTTCCAAATGTTCAAAAACCATTCCCTAAGTTAATGGCTAAACCAAAAAAAACAGAGTGTAAGCAATTTGATTTGTCAGCGCCACCATTTCAAATTTTTGGAACCAAAGCTGACAAATTATCTGTCAACGTGAATTTTTGTAGAAGATTTTAAACAATCGCTCCAAACCATTACCCCTGAAGTCTTTATCCTGAAACTATACTGTGATAAAACTTGATATAATCCTAACACACAAACACCCCTGACAACGATGAGATCTCGCGGCGTCCGTGAAAGGTTAGGATCGAGCTAGGAGTGATCGACTGCTGTAGGGTAACATTGGTAACAGTCCCGCTCCCACTGAGAATGAAAATCCCTCGTTGTGACCTGCATTCGAATGTTGCCAACCTCTCCTCTACGTTAGATCCATTGGTAACCTTCAGTAAGTTCTGAGGGTGTTTACGCTCTCTGCTGTAAAAATTGTGGGGTTTAGGCTTGTTTTTGGAGCCAAGGACCTGCTGCGATGTTCCAAGTCTATTTTTCCTATCAATTCCATTCTGCAACTTGTGCATATAAAAATTTCAAATATTAAGATTAATGGTATTTTGTATTATATTATTATTATATATATAATATATATATCTATCTATCTATCTTTCTATCTGATGTTTTTTTTTTTTTTTTATAAAATGATAGGGATGGACAGGGGAAATTACACATCTCTCGTACTGGGTTGCAGATTGGGCCTTTCAGGGTAAAAAGCTTTCGACTGATAGATTTTTAACATTAACTAACAAGTCAAAAAAGAAATTACTAGTTTACTTAAAGTATGTGAAAAGTTATTGAATTTCTAATAAAACAAAAATTAGAGTTGTTCCATTTTATGTATAATTTATGTAATTAATTACAAAATATAAATGCACTAAATATATAACAGTTTAGATCTATTTTAATTCTGGAATGGATATACCAAGTTCTGAGAGGGATCAAATTTCCTTTCACTTTAAAGTTTAGATCTATTTTAATTCTGGAATGGATATACCAAGTTCTGAGAGGGATCAAATTTCTTTTCACTTTAAAAGATGTTTGCATCTCAAGAGATTTAATACCTCTTAGTGCTGGCTAGATTCAAAGTTAAAATAGATCTAGACTAGTTTAATTATTAAATATTAAGATTAAGATTAAAATTATTAATTTATTTTTATTTTTATGTAATTTGACCAAATCAAAATGTTTTGTTGGTTTGTTTTATTTTGTTTTTTGTTTTTCTCTAAGAATAAATCTGAGCTTTTTATTAGAGAATAAAGAGTTACATCCACCAATGCACGTTGATGCATTAAAAAAAATGTCCCTACATATCGTACATACATGATCAAAATCATTGCCCTTGATTCAGTGTCTTATAGATGTTGTGTAATGTAAAGGCTGTCAAAAAATAAAGACCATATGATGGGCTAGATCTTTAGAAAAGAATGGTATCCCCCATATCTTGTCGAATGCCTTCTTTAGATAAAAGATAATTTATAATTTATATGGTAATTTTACCCATATCTTGTTGAAAGCATTCATTAGATAAAAGATAATTTATAATTTATATGGTAATTTTATAATTGTATAGTGTAAATGTGAAACTGAGAGGCTTCATAGGCCAGCTACTTAGTAACAGGAACTTGACCAATTGAGCTATCCCATAAAACTAGATACAAAGTATTAATATTTGAACCTTCATCTATTAATATAAAATAAAAAATACGTACATACATAAAATATATATATATATATATATAATACAAATTTAAAATATAAAAATAAAAATATATATATATATTATATATATATATATAATATATATATATATATATAATATATATATATATATATATATATATATATATTTTAATTACATTAAAAAGTAGGATGTGGACATTAAAATTAAGATTAAAGTAGTGTTATATAATGCAAATTTAAGATATAAATTTTAATTACATTGGAAGTAGAATGTGACATTAAAGTTAAGATTATAGTCACAAAGGAAACCAATAATCTATTTAAAGTAGGCAAAAAGTAACTAAATTATTAAATAGTTATTGCAATTTAATTATAAAGTTACTAAAATATTACAAAGTTATTCCAATTTAATCACATAACAGAAACATGTATAGTTTGGTCGTGGATATTAACCATCATCTTCTTCATCATCATCAGTGTAAATAAATACTAGTTTTATAGTATATAGACTAACATTATTTTAATAACTACTAATAATATGCCGAAGGAATTATTTTTTCCAATGTTGTTTGTTATTTATTTATATGATGTTATTCAATAATTTAAATTATTTTAATAAATACTAATAATATGTGTGGAAGGTATTATTTTTTCCAATGTGATTTGTTATTTATTTTATTACGATGTTATTCAATAATTTATATGGTAATTTTATAATTGTATTATGTAAATGTGAAAAGATAAATATAGATTTACAGATACGAAGTATTCATATTTAAACCTCCATCTATTAATATAAAAATAAAAACACATAACATATATAATGAATATTTAAGATGTAAATTCTAATTATACTGAGATAAGATGTAAGATTAGAGTTAAAATGTAAATTTTAATTACTCGTGAATTCATTTTTTTAAGAAGGGTTTGATTTTATTTTTTATTTTTTAAATTGGTTGTGTTAAGAGGTAGAGATGTTCATGCTAAATTGTTAGATTTTAAATTAAATTAACATAGTGATATAAAATGTATATTTAAGATGTAAATTCTAATTACACTGGCATAAGATGTAAAATTAGAGTTAAGATGTAAATTCTAATTACTCCTGAATTATTTCTTTTAAGAAGGTTTTGGTTTTAATTTATTTTTTTAAATTGATTGTTTTAAGAGGGGTTTTATAAATTAGTATAGGGAGATGTTCATGCTAAATCATTAGATTTTAAATTAAACTAGCATCTTAACTCTAGATCTATCAAGTTTAAAAAAAAATCAAATCTCTTGAGATACAAACCTCTTTTAAAATGAAGAAAGATTTAATCTCTTTCATACTTGACAGATCTCAAGTTAAAATGTCAAATAGATAAAATCATGTAACACTACCACTGTATCAACCTTGATTTTCTTTCTCTTCTCTCAAATCAAAGAAAGATAAAACATAAACCAACTAGATAAATAAAATAGATTCAGTCATAGCATATCACAATTACAAACACCACACTATACATAATAACCCCTAAAGAAAATAAAACATAAAACATAAACGAGCTAAATAAATAGAGTAAATTCAGTTGTCACATATCACAATTACAATTACAAACACCACACTATACATAATAACCCGTGAGAAAAATAAAACATAAAACATAAACGAGCTAAATAAATAGAGTAGATTCAGTTGTCACATATGATGAACACCACACACTATACATGATAAGCCTTGCTAGTTTACCCTAATGATGAACATCACACACTATACATGATAAGCCTTGCTAGTTTACCCTAATGATGAACACCAAACACTATACATGATAAACCCCGACTAGCTTACCCTAATTCAGGAAACATCTTGCTTGTGTAAATCCCAAATTACTACACACTATATGGTAAACCACTGCTAGTTTACCCTAGTCCAGTAAACATCATGCTCGTGTAAATCCCAGATGAGTAGATTGAGTAGCAGCACATGACAATTGTAAACACCACACACCAGACATGTGAAAGCCTTCCCAGTTTACCTTAGTTCAGTAAATGGCATCATGCTTGTGTAAATTCCAAACTAAGACTTGCTTGAAAATGATGAAGAATGCAGTATTATGAACACCACAAATCAATTCAACGATCTCTCTCTGGATATTCGATCTTGAGCTGATCCAACAGAACCTTACCCAGTAATGGCTTGTTCGCAAAAATTTCGTAGTACTCCCCATACTTGCATCCTCTGTACTGAGCGGGATGCTTATCATCAATCAAGGACTCTGCAGGAGCAACGAAGGAATCCATGGAAGGGGGATGGAACGTAGGAATTGATATACGCGCAGAGGAAGAGTTGGTTACTGCTCGATGCAAAACACTCTTGAATCTCCCATTGCTCACAATCTGTTGGTTTTACACAAACAATTAGAAGCTTTTTTATGAATACCATCACAGGCTCATGGAAATTGAATCAAGTATAATAGAATGTATGTGCCTTGCCGTTGCACCATTTACTGACCTGCACCTGATCTCCCAAATGGATGGCGAAGGCGTTCGGTATGGGTTCTACAGTGACCCACTTTCCATCTTTTAGGACTTGCAGGCCGCCGACATCATCCTGCATTAGAACCGTGACGCTACCTTTATCTGTATGGCCTGCAATTCCAAGGGTAAGATCTGGGTTTGGGCACGGAGGATAGTAATTTATAACCATGAATTGGGTATTTTCTCCAATAACTTTATTCAAGTAATCGGAATCAAGCCCTAGAGCTTCAGAAATCGCTGCCAGCAACTTGAGGAATAGTGCATGCAACTCCTCAGCGTATTTGCCTGCAGTCTCCCTGTAACAAGTGAACGAGTTAGATGGTTGATACCTGTTTGGCCAATTATTGTACCAAAAGAATGCCAAGCGCTCGAAGCATGCCCTGAAACAGGTGAAATAACCTAGAGAATAAAAACATGTAATGACATGGAATTGCCTTTGCCCCTTCAGAAATCATGGTAAAAGTAAATCTTCCCTTGTTGATGGGGCGGCCATTTATATGTAAATTGACAATTATACTGTTATTACCCAAAGACTCTGGATGATGTGATTTGATACCCTGTTTTGAAGTCATCTGGTATCCTCAGACAAGATTAATTGTCCCAGATATGTCTGGTATATATATATATATACTTAGTAAATTTTAGTAATCAACTAGCAAGGACAGATTTAGCTGGTATATATATATATATATATTTAGTAAATTTTAGTAATCAACTAACAAAAATTACGAGTCCTTTCTCTCACAAACAAAAAATCTTAATCTTTCTTATACTTACCTATATGCTGCAGGTTTTTCAGGCCAAGAGCTTATGACTTCCTCCAGTGGTTGACATGTGTGCGTCAAATAGTCCCTCCAGTTGAGGACTTTTTCTTTGCTCAAATTGACACTTGTACCAACCCGAGTCGGTTGGTTGCGGTCCTCTGAGTAATAGCGTACTCTGTCTTCCACAGGCATTTCAAAGAATTCCTTGGCAACCTCCATCATGTTTTTCATGACTGCTTCTGGTACTCCATGGTTCACTATCTATATATAATAATCAGTCAAAAATAAACTTATGCATTAAGGGCCCAGAGTAGTTATTGACCTCAATCTTTAAAAATATTTGAGATTACAAACTTTAAGAGGTATGGAAGGCTTCACCTGGAAAATGCCATCCTGCTCACACGCATGTCGGATTTGTTGGATTATAGTGCTTCTGTCAGGGCCATCGAGGCCTTTGAGATCCACCACCGGAATTTCCTCAGAGGAAGACACCTGAGACAAATGGGGGCGTTCATGAAGAGGCACAATATATTTATCCTGCACTTGGAGATGTTTCATTCCATTGGTGATGAGGTTTTCAATACCACTGAGCGCAGGGGTACTCTGCACACTTTCCATTGTCGATAACCTCCCTCTTATTTCTTTCTTTCTGGAGTTGTGTAGGATTGAATTGAGGCTAGGCACCACCTAGTGCCGTGCATAAATATACTTCGAACCAAATTCACTGGAATTGGAATAAAAATTACGAAAATTCGCCGATCCGATTAGTATTTCGAATAATTCGACAAAAATTGGATACAATCGCAGTCCGATTCATTGTTTGTCCACTCCTTTATCCAATCGCAGTCCGATTCATTGTTTGGCCACTCCTTGCGCGGAATGCTAGGTGCAGTGGATCTAGACATAAAATAGATGGTGGACGGAATGCCAAGTGTAGTGACCTTTTTTTATTTTGAGGTTGATTGTGAAGGTTAGAAAATTATTTTGTTGATAATGATGATGATGGTGGTTAACGTTTGTTGAGACTAAACAATGATCTATTGGATCTAAATAAACAGATTATTTATTTTGATTTAAGATTTTATTCTTATGTTTAAAAAGTTTGGAGAAAAGCCTCCCGAGCAGGGTAGGAATTTGGATTTCTCTTTACCCGTCATACAATTTTTTTTTGATGTTTTGGGTCCTTATCCTTCCCGTCAAGAAACGTTATATTAAAAAATTTGCCCTTCAATAGTGATGTTCTCATAATAAATTAACCCTTCACTAATAAAGTTTTGGTTAAAAAATTACCATTCAATAAATAATTATGTTGAAAATTTTCATATATTTATCGTAAGGAAAAAACTGAAATTTGAAAAAACTCAATTGTGGAGGACTCCTACACTAGAGCTATGGAGTAAAGAAAAGAGACAATCATAATTCCACATAAAATCCAAATATATAACTCAAAATAAAAATCAAATAGCGAATATCCATGCAATCAGTATTTCAGGCGGCCAATCCAACCGTGGGAATCAAACCTTGCCGCAAAAAAAATTTCAGAAGTATGAAACAACGAACTATTGAAAAAAGTATGACCACGAGATAAATATATAAGACATTAAGTTAAAAATGATGTATCTATATAACTCCCCAAAAGCCCTTATCCACAGTCCAAAGTTGATAGCATCGTGTTTATGACGGATTTTTTCATTTACCCACAAAAACTATAGTAAAACAAGTGTAGCCGTAACTTTCTAACCCACGTTAAAACCTTAAAAGATCCTAATGCACTAAAATGGCATTGTCCCTCAAGTAATGAGGCCTGTAGTGTAGTCTGAAAAAACAATCTTCAGGATCAACGTGAAATAGTACCGACCTGAGAATCAAACGCATCAACTGATGTAAGACAATGTTTTCATTTTGAATCTCCCTTGAAACACGAATAGTAATACAACAACCTGAAATACCTGCGAACCAGAGACGCACTGGATTAGACACGGAAATCAAATCGGAAGGAAAAAATTAGCAGTCAAATCGTTAGCAGAGAGTAAATTACCTGATAGAGGTTATCAAGCAATGTACTGACAGAGCCAGATGTTATTAGGGTTTCCTTAGATCAAATAAAACCTCGATAGTTCATCGTTATACCTTAATAAGTTACCTCGCGAAGTGACCCAACGCGTCCTTTTGTTGCAGAGCTTCCAACCATCAGCGGTTTGACCTGCTACTTGGAATGAGAGGGATGAATCTGGCAA
>APFE031215995.1:24920-36001 GCA_000404065.3 Pinus taeda
TCCTCATGTTAAGGGGGTTGCTTATTCATGGCCGACCTCCCTTTATTACATGTAAAGCCCACGTATATCATACATGCAGCATGCCCCACATAATTCATGTCGGCTTTAAAAAACTTGCCCAAAAAATACCCTGTTATATGAAAAAACTTTCCGCGTAAAAATGTTTGGTGCGTAGAAACGTTTTGGAAAACGTTCCAAACGTCAAAAATCCGTCTTTAACTCTTCTAGGCACGTCACTCAAAACGGGGAATGACAAATTCCAGCCATCAAATACGTGCAAAAAGCTTTGTGACGGACAAAATGCCCGTCAAATTCCATCCCTGCTCCCGAGCTCATTATGTAAAGATTAACTGACATTTTAAATATATTTATATATGGAAGAAATTCTAAATAAGTTTTGAATATTTAATTTTTAAATGTATATAATTATAAAAAACGTTTGATAAATTTTGAAATTATGCTGGTTCTGTATTTTGAAATTAAGAACTGGGCCACTTCCTAGATTACAGTTTTGAGATTTAAAAAAAAAAAGATTTTGGAGAAGAAGTCAGTGTATATTTTTTTTAATTTAAAATAAATTGTAGTTTTAATTTTTTTTTAGAAAAAAACCTGGTTTATATAATATACTAATACATTTGTCAAAATATATGCACTTTCATATTGTCGTATACCAAAATATTGTTCTAGGATAGAAAAATACAAAATAATGCATTGTGAAACAATGCATATCCATTTTGGACACCAAGAAGGAAATTACAAAAAACATCATCTATCCCCATACGATATACAACCAAGACTTTGAAAGTTTGCGCAAACATGACATGTTTATATTGATCAAAATTATTAGAAATTATTTAAATTTCAAATTGAATGAAAGGAAAATAAGTAGAAAATAATGTTTTTGCAAACATAGTATATATATTTAAATGTTTAAATATTTAATATGTATATTGTCAATTTTTTTATCGAATTACTTGGAAAATATAATTCCTACTTGTTTTAGGTGTGATTATTTCTATGTAAAGGAGTTTGTTCCTATTCCTTACCACTTGTTTAGATCTAGATGTTTCCTAGATTGGTGTGCAGTTGACATATTCTCTCAACAAAGTGATTGTGTGTCCAAGATTGTCTATCTATTTTGAGATAACACTACATATATTTATGTGTAACATTATTTGATTAATATATGATTTGATTTGGAAAAAATATTTTGGGATTAGAGCCAGCCTGAGCCAACACTTAACTTTTGATAGTGCACCCAATATCGTAGCTTCAGATCAAATAAGATTACATATAAATACATTTAGTGTTGTCTCAAGATAGGTAGACTATCTTGGACACACAATCACTGGGTTGAGAGAATATCTCAACCACACACCAATCTAGGAATATCTAGATATAACAACCCTAAAGAATAGGAACAGATTCCTTTACATAGAGAGCCACAACTGAGACAAGTAGGAATTACATATTCTAACACACCCCCCTAATGAGTACTTGTCTCAATATCAATATGCAAAGTCTAGTTCTGGTCCAATCTGGCAATTACACGTTGTACCTTTTTCATGTAAACATCATCAAATTGTCAATGTCTATATAAAGGAACAACCATCCACCGGAATGCATGGGTACCAAACCACTGCAACCGCTGGTCTAATAGGAAGTTCTTCACATATGTGGTTCATCCAACTTCTTGATGAACTTTCTTTGACTTGGTCCTTTACACTTTGAGATTATTCCATCTCACAATTCCCCCACTTAATCAAAGACTCAATTCTTCGATTACATATCAAGCTTAGATACAAGTACACCTGCCACCTCCTACCTTTCAAGTGGTTGATTCCACAACTTGATGTCATTAGGGAACACATAACAAAGGGGTATGCATGCCTCTTTGGGTCTTAAAACCATATGCTCTTTTAATATACTCCAAGCTTAAGAATATACTAGGGATATAAAACATTTCAATGACCACAATGGACTATTACAAAGCAATCTATGACATGTAGTTTTGGTATAATTACAATGTGTAACTCATACTTTATCACTGTCATAAGTCTATTCCACATACTCACACTAATTCACACAAACTTTAATCCATCATTCTTTAATCTTTGATGCAGCTCCTTTAATAACATCTTTAGTGTCATGTCTTTATCATATCGTGCAAATTTTTGTATTGTTGGAAAGGCCATGTTGGGCATGGAATCTCCCCCAAGGCATGTTTTAGGGCTCAAAACCCAAGTTTTGACCCGATATTGTTGTAAAGACACCGCAAATTGTGGGCACGGAGTGCGAAACATATGATAGAGTCACAGGGTTGTCGGCCCTAGTTTTGCAATGTAATGTCGGCCTACCCATGGTTTGCGAAC
The DNA here is from genome assembly GCA_000404065.3 of Pinus taeda. Taxonomy (NCBI): domain Eukaryota; kingdom Viridiplantae; phylum Streptophyta; class Pinopsida; order Pinales; family Pinaceae; genus Pinus; species Pinus taeda. The sequence goes on from APFE031215995.1 coordinate 27,293, forward strand.
CATGGGATTGTATAAATAGGGCGAAGCTCTAAGTGTAAAAGAGAACTAAGAACTAAGGAAGGAGAGAAAAGTAGGAGCGAAGAGCAACTGTCTAAGTGTCTAAGGTTGTAGGGTAGGAGAAGGCTCTGCAGCTAAGTGCACAGAGGCCTAGTAGTCCACAACTGAGTGCGTAGACCTCTGCAGCTGAGTGAACAAGGCAGAGTCGAGTTTGTAACCAAGGAAGAGAATAATAAAGAGAAGTTTTATCTAAATTTTGTGTATCTGTCCTTGGGTTATTGCATGCTTGATATAAATTGCAAATATACTGTTTATTTATTGCACACAACTATATGAATGGTGTATATTGTTAAGTATAACTTAAAGCATGCAAGTAGACTAAGTTAATCAACTAACATTGGAATATCAGTAAGGACTTGGGTAATCTCAGGCTGCGAGGTACGAGAAAGTGCGCTTAGCGACGTGCGTGCAGGGTTGAACTGCGAACCACTTGAACTCATCATACATCTCCAGGGTGTAGAACCTAGTTCTAGCACCCTCCCATACTACTTCGGGGGAGACCTCAGTCCACGCTCTGCGGACTATTGTCGAAAGGGCCAGTAGTACTGGGATTTGTTTGGCTAAATCACCTCCAAACCTGGGTCAAGCCCCAACAAGCCAACAAATGTTTCCGTTGTTGGGACAGGGATCTGCATAAGAGATGTCTGATGTCGTGTCACTGGAATCTGACAAAGAAAGAAATTGAATAGTGGCTGGACAAAAGTATTCACGAGTTCACAGCACAAGAAAACAGGAATCCGCGAGTATCGGAGGAAGAGTGGTTAGAGCGCCACTTCTATACGGAAATCCACAAAATTTTCTTTGCGTCCTTCCCCTCTTAGTTGTATGAGTGGATCGCGAGGTTAGCAGATAGGGAAGGTGTAGGCTCGACAAACCTATTGTGTAGACTCCATAGTTAGTGCGCAAACTAGAAGCATCAGAAGATAAGATCGCGCGCGCTGTGGACCATTGGCTCGATCGAATTATAGGAGGTTTTATCATCGAATTCGCGGTAGACACTTCAGTCAGCTAGAGCGAGGTGGTACGACGCTTCCTCAAAGGACCAGGAGGTAAGTACATTAAATATTTGGACACTTGGATTAAGATGCTACTGTGTGAAAAGAGGGTTATGCAAATAAATTGATGTTTGGGGCTACACGAAGTGGGAGGATATAAAGAAATGAAGGTAGCGCAAAGATAGAAATGAGCCCCTTGATTACACCTCAACGAGAAAGCAAGGAAGAGCTCAAGAAAGTTTCACCAAGAAGTGCGATCAGTCTGATAAGGCAGCGAATTCCACGTATACCACCCCCACCTACACCACCACCAGTTTCACCATCTTCACCCCCACCTCTGCCCAGACCACTTCCTCCACCACCACAGTTCAATATGGTGAGCACAATAACGTTGTCAGTGTTCAAATGAGTAGTGAATGAATATCCGGACCAATTTTGATTCGTGGTAAAGGTTGTATGGGAAGCGCAAGGGGTCACGGATGACAACATAAAGAAGGAAATGTTGGTTAGTGTCTTGTGGGATCGCGCATTGACATGGTACTTTAAGCATTCCAACGACAATCCAAACGCAGGAATCATGGATATCCAAGCTGCGCTAAACAAGGAATTTAGCGGGCCAAAATTGGAGACACAGTGGATTATCGGGTTTAAGGAAATCGTGGTGCTTCTAGGCGAGGCCCCCTGGGAGCTGGATCAGGGACTGAAGGGTATGATTCGTGAAGCCAATATGACCTTAATGGATGGGCAGCACCGAAAATGGTCCGTAGCATCATTAATGCCGCATCCAGGGACCGCGCTATCATAGCAGAAGCTATCCACTCAGGTTGAAGCGTTGGAGATCGCAATGAGGCTGCACAAGACCCCGATACAAGGTCCTAACCTGCGAGTCCAAAAGATCCATGCGCGGTTGAAGAAATTGTGTTTGGAGATGCAGAGCTTGAAATAAGACAAGACAACCCACCCAGAAGCGCGCGAGGAGGTATGGTGCATAAAGTGCAAAAGCCAAGGACATGACAAGGACCATTGTCTAGTTTTCGTGAACTACCTAGCGGGAGGAGGGCCGATGCCATTGAGGCTAGAGGCGTAAGTAGGACTGAGCGTGGTGCATTCATTATAGTGCACAATTTGTCAGATAGGAGAGAAGCATGCTACAGATAACTACCACCTATTACAGAAGTATACGCATACGTCCCAACATTCATTCTGTAATTTCTGCAGGTTAGTAGGGCATGATGAGCACACATGTAGAAGTTATGAATTGATGATGGATCAGACTCCTACCTACAAAGTTCAGACCAAAATATGAGCCCTCAATCAAAATGCAGGGGTGGCGCACACTGGATTTCAAGGGCGTAGATGAGCTCGAGGCAAAATGGGACCAGGAAGGGGTTGCAGACAACTGATTTGTTACAATTGCAGAGGGCCAGGGAATTATGCCCGTGATTGTACAAATCCGACGAGAGCATCATGTTTATATTATACCTAGTTTGATCATGAGACGAAGGACTGCCCCACATTAATATCCAGGTTGCGCGATAAAGGAACACTCCAGCCTCCCCCGACTCTGAACCTACAAATGATGAGGTCTGAGCCGCGCAAGGAAGACCCAAATGTAAACATCGTGCTCCAAAGCGGTATCACGATAGGAGATGACAAGGGCAAGCAACCCGAAGAAAGTGTTTGGGTTCGTAAGGCTCTAACAAAGGAACCAGAGTTTGATTTGGAGCACGCGAAGGAGACATTCATGGAAGATAAGAAGAGCCTCATGGAGGCCTCCACTTCAGGTAGTAAAAAAAACTAGAACCGAAGATGGACCCATCAATGCTCACTACCTTTCTAGATACATTCATGAAGCTACTGTGTTACAACAAAGCGGTGAAAGGGCTAAAAGAACTCATCACTAGATGTGCTAGATCAGGGGAACTACGCGTAGTTCGGAAGCTCGGGAAACACATAACGTGAATAGGAAGGGAGATCAGATTGATTGCACAAATCAGAGAATACGAAATGGATCAAGTGATTTTGGATCTGGGATCGAACGCGAACGTCCTGCCAAAGCAGACATGGGAGTGCATGGGCAGGCCTGCGTTGTAATGATCTCTTATTCAATTGCGAATGGCAAACCAGCAAAAGATCCTCTCGATGGGAAGATTGTAGGGAATAACGGTAGATATCGAAGGTGCGAGCGTGCTTGCAGATTTCGAAGTGATAGAGATTTTTGATGAAAGCAATCCCTATCCTGCGCTACTAGGAATAGATTGGGCCACTGACATGAATGGAATAATAAATCTAAAGAAGTGCAAGATGATTTTTGAGAAAAAGTCACTACACGCAGTGGTACCTTTAGACCCTACGAAAGGATCGTGCTACACAAAGCCAGTGCACGACGATGAGAGCAACGACGCTCTAGATTGTATCTACAAGATAACCACTCGGGAACAGGATTGGGTGAATCCTACAATGGATGGCAGGATTTTGTGGGAGCGCGAAAGCTCCTGTACATCAGACTCAGATGAGGAAATAGAATGTTGGCTGAAGCGGTTACACAAGGTAACCACGATCAACTGCAACATGATGATAAGGTTGCTGGGTTGCATGACAATAGAGGTAAGGGATCTGCCTATATATGATGTGTTAACAGTAGTGGATGATTTCCTAAACAAGTTTGAGAGAGAAGTGCCAGAATAGCAGTGTTTCGATACTCTGAAATGGGTACTGCGTGCTACGCTTGCAAAGTGGTGGGGTATGCACCAGCAGTATTTTGAGGACTGGCGCGAATGTAGGAGGATGATGCTTATGTGGTTTGGAAAGCCTCAGATGCAGATGAAAGTCAGGTATGATGGACGAAGCAGCCTACACCCACCTCTCCAGATGGGTACAGGTGTATGGTACGCAACCTATGCAAACGCACACCGTCCTCGTGATATGAAACGGGACCGACAAGTAGGAGCGGGCAAGACAATTTGCGGACGACGAAGTATGATAAAACCAAGTGCACCAAAGATTATCTGCGTGGAAGCCTTTGAAAAAGTGTGAGAAGTACTAAACACGATCCATCATGTGAGACGTGCTGACTAGGACCTGCGCGTATCAACGGTTCTATGGGCTTATAGGATCATGTGCAAAAACTTGACCGTGCAGGCACTTTCAACATTGAAGTATGAAGCAGATGTTGTAATCCCTATGGAGCATGCAATGCCTGGTCTGTGCATGGCAGCACCCGTAGATACGACGATTCGCAAAGCCCAGAAATAAGGAATCACACAGCTGCCAGAGACAAAACACATGAGACTTGAGGAAGAAATTCAACACGGAAACCTCAGGCTTCGCAAACTTGAAAAGGAAAGGGTATGGTTAAGAGAGAAAAGCACTTTGATGGACACTGAGGTCAAGAATCTGGAAGACAAGATAAAGGAAGAGTTTCTCACTGCAAAAACTAGGATGGTAAGGCAAGGTGTGCACGATCATACTGCCAAGTTTGAGAACTATCGTCGTGAATTGGTCAGTCTGATGCCTTTGTCTGGACCACATATTGCTAAGCGTAGGGACCAGGGTAGGACGTGGCAAATGAGGAAGTGCGCAACCATAAATGGTGGGGACTCTCCAAGAACCGTGATGGAGGATAGGAAGGAGCCCCACAGAGGTGGTGTGACCACTTGACTAGCCAGGAGAAGCACAGTCTTAGCATTCCAGGCAATTGGAAGGGAGCACGGGACTATAAACTATCATGCCCGGGATCTGCGCGATGTTGGAGATGCGTGGAGAAGAAGAGAATCACAAGGTCCACGACCGCACACGAGGGTCTGCGCTGCCACGCGGATTGGCCAGAAAGTGACCATTGAAGTCACTGTTCACGATGGGATGCTCCACTTGAGGCCAAATGGAGTGGGCGGCGGACATTTAAGACACGATTTATGGGCAAGATTTGGGAAACTCTGCCGCCAAGAAAGCATTAATGAACCAGAATTTGGGGGAACGGTCGAATTCAAATTCAAAAGGCGTTATAAAACACAACGGGCTGCCCAACAAAAAACACTTAGTCATTTGAGAATTGAGCGATTGAATAGAGCCCTGAGCATTGTGAGCCAAGCGTTAATTCAGCCCCTGAATTTGCGAGTGATAGATTATAGCCTAGGAAAGATGACAACGACTAAGTATGGTTTGGGAATAGAAGAGGTAACCGCCGGTGAGGGCGCGCAAGCCCCAACTGTGGAGGTTCCAAAAGGTGTCGAGGTTGTGGCAAAGATCCCCAAATCACCGCATACGCCAAGACCCAAGAAGAATAAGCAAGCAATGGCTCCTGTACACGTGTCCCTGAGGAACCCGCTGTGCAGCAAACTATCAATGGAAGAGAAGGGGAAAGTTGTCACGATTGACATAGATGAGGAAGAAGAAGATTTGCAGGCCCTTATCATCATAGAGGAAGAAGACGAAGGCATAGAGGAGGATATTCAACCTACACACTCTGCGACAAAACTGCCAACATATACCCCCCTGTGAAAAGGGAAGGCCAAAGTGAAAAGGTTGAGTTGCACTGTTAGGCCAAATTACGCAATTTTCCAGAGGAAGGATGCTTGATAGGATTGCGTAGTTTCTGGGCTCAGCAGGCTGCCAGTCAGATTTACACAATTTGTGGAGGGAAGGCTAGTTCCCCTATAGAATTGCACACTTTTATGAGGGAGCTTCTCAGCGAACAACTGGACCAATTCTGGAGTACCAGCTTGTGAGGGGAGTGAAGCAAGCTATCACACACAGGTTGGAAAGCTTCTGAAAAACCAATGAAGCTTATGTACTTGACAGTGCAAGACATGCTCTTAAGGATGGTTGGTAGTGAGGCTCCAAAATGAAGCTAAGGAAAAATTTTGGAGGGTGGTTGTAGCCACTACAACAGATTCTGATTATGTTCTTCATCAGCAAAATGACCTGCATGCTTCTTGTGTCTATGGCGACCTTCATCAAACTTCTTCTTCTGACAATTTTTAGCTAGGTGACCAACTCTACCACAATAAAAACATTTGGGTCCTGACTCACTTCTATTTGAGGACATACCTTGAGGTGGTTTTCTCTATGGTGTACTTCCGCCTTTCTGTCCTACATTTGCCTTCCCTCTGAAGGGCTTCTTTCTTTCCATTAGAGCAAGATCTAAACTCTGGGGTTTCAGGGTCATCCACCTTTCATCCTCCTGCATTAGGATCCTAGTCAATTCTTCAAACTTGGGGGCTTTCTCTCTCACATTCAAACTAGTGATAAACATCTAATAGTTGTCAGTGATACCATTCATGGTAATCATGACCAGGTTAGTGTCTGACACTGTTTCGCCAATCTCACCTAGCTTATTTTTGAGCTCGTTGATACGAGAGATGAGCGTTGTTACTGATTCATTCTCCTCCATTTTAATGGAGAGAATCTTGCTCTTTAGAAACAACAAGTGATTTGTGTTCTTGATCTCGTACAGGTCCTTGAGAGTTGTCCTGATGTCTGTTGCAGATTTACATTCTCGAATATGAGATAATACAATCTTTCACATACAATTTAAGCAACACCTTCACTTTATTCTCCCTTTTTTCCCAGTCGTGAACGGTTGTTGTTGTTTCGTCTGTAGCTAGGGTCGGCTTCAACTCATCACCAGTTGCAAATGCCCATGCGTTTTGCCCCTCAAGCAGGGTATGCAGCTTGAATTTCCAATTAGAATATTTGGATCCACCAAGCTTGTTGCTTTCGTTTAGGTATGCCTCTGCCATCAGGTTATTCATCTTGACACTAAAAAAACGACCTCCGGTAATTAAAAAACTAGATCTATCCCAGATCCACAATAGACGATGTCAAGTTACCTTCTGAAAATGAAATCTTGATTGCACAAGACAATATGTCCCAATTCAGTTTAATTCAAAGAATCCCTTTTAATAAATTTAATTAAAAAAATGAGCTCCTTTGCAACTATGCTCCCAACGAATTTTCTTAACGTCGTGACCTCTATCTGGTATGAGCCACTAGCCACAACCTCTTCTCACAGATCTGGGATGAGCACCATTGGCCGCAACCTCTTCTCACCACCGACCAAGATGCTACGAGCATAGGCGCACTTATCCACGCAGGCAGCAGCAACTCACGTCAGGCCTCTCACCATGCAGATCACGCGAGCTCCTTGACCATAGGCTCCTTCACTCAACCTCCAGTAGTCTCCGGGCGCACTCAAACAATTCACCAATCCACTGCTGAGCAAGCACTCTCGACCTTTTCGCTCCAGATCCAACTATTACAGTGGTTCTTGTCCTCAAAGGTTGCACAGGTGTTGATGAACAACAACGATTCGGTCATCCATCCGCAGCCTTTGGGCCTAACTGCTACTCGACGGCTACTATGCGACTGAGATTTAAAAAAAAAACGCTCAGATCAGATCAACGCAGCTGCCACCACGATCTGAGCTGCAAACCGAGGCGTTATTTACGAACAGATCCACTCACCACGCGAGCTCCTCCACTGCCACAGTCCGCATTCTGCAAACACAACACAACACCTCAACCAGGGTATCCAATCCCTTCGCTGCAAACAAGGCACCGCCAACAGCAGTATGGTCGCTCACACCAATCTCCACGGATAACGCAGCTCACCAGTAGAGTCGACTCCCACAGCAACTCGACTTACCTTCTGCAACATCCAATCAACAACTCAACGTCTCACGTGCTTCGTTAACGGGCTCAGTGCCTGACCAATGAGAAAATCCGCACGATAGGCTGCACTGGGGGATTTAAAAAAAAAATGAAGTGTTGGGTAGAGCAACGTGCCCTTTCCTCATGAATCCACCCTGTTCAACACTCTTATTCCACCAGTAGAAGCATTGATCCAATTAACTTCACAAAAAAAAACACGCTCTGCCTCCTCAAAGACTATCTTCACAGAATCCACTAGGGGCCTCTCTTCTGCCATCTAGACGCTATCAAAGCACACTGGCTTTGACTCACTAGCCCTGGAGCTCTAATACCATGTTAATAATTGAAGAACCAAATTTATTAATAAAAATGGGTAGCTCACAGGTGAGGAGCTTCACCTGGAGACTGCATCTGGCAAGGCTCTCTACATTCAATCACATTAAAAATCATGACTATATAATTTACATGCAAATAGGGAAGTTAGAACAAATACCTAAGAAGTAGGAACTGATTCCTAATCTAAGGCTCCAGTGAACCGACTCTCTCCTAAATTACATTTCTCTATTATCTACAACATATACTCCAACAATTAAATTAGTGTATGCACCTACATGGAAGTATGTATGGATTCATTGGATAAGACAACGAGAAGGGAGAAATATTTATTTGTTGGATAGTCAGATGTACATGACTTAAGATGTACAAATTGATGAATCGCAATTAAATATGTGGTGAGTTCCAAATGGTTGTGTACAGATAACGAAGCTTTTGAGATAAAAGAATGAAAATTATAGTCTAACAATTTTACCTAAAAATTAGTGGAAAATTTGATAAGATTTTTATCAAAATTTAATAAAAATTTTGGGAAATCTAGATTATAGTTATCAAATTTCAAAATTTTGGAAAATTTGTCAAATTTCAAGATTTTAAATGTTTAAAATTTTTTATTATAATAATCTATTTATACCCTATAAAAAAAAATTAAACACCCTTATCGTTGAATTAAA
>APFE031215996.1:1207-15573 GCA_000404065.3 Pinus taeda
TATTATTATATTACCCGACGAACCCACGCACCCTGTTTCCAAAAATGTTGTCCCCATCCCCGTCCCAGTCCCAGCACCCACGTTTCCTGGCAACATAGGTCATATTATTACCAAGATTGTTTATGGCCTGTAGGAGTTGTGTCATTTGTTGTTGTCCCTATTGTTGCCCTTGTATTAGCAAATTAGTTATTTCTATCTACCCATGAATTAGCACATTTAAAAGATTATTGAGATCTGATTCTCCCTGTTCTCCCTCATCCCCCATGGTTGTACTGCGGTTAATTCTTTTCTTTTGTATTGTAACATTGCTTGTATTCCCTGAAAACATACAAGGCTCATACACTCACAAGTTGGCAAGATTCCAGCTCTAATACAAATATAATGTCCTAGGACAATTTTTCCCTTAGGGTTCTACTGATCTATGATTCCTAATCAATCAGAAAATTATATAGCAACAGTTCACTTACATTATTCATTCATCGGTAGATAGCATTCAATAACAAATATTTCCAACGGCGCTTTAGATCATGCAATATCAATATGAAACTTTAGCAAAAACCATGAGCTAGGGCTGACTGCCCAAAGAATCAATAACCCACCAATGCAATTTCAGCCATTATATGAATTCACCAAGGGTTGTGACAACAATGAAGGCAGCCCTAGTAACAAGAAAAATATTCACTAACTAATTCCAAGTCTACTTCTATTGATCAATTCAATGGTCATTGTTCTCAAGGGATTTTGCTCCACGCCTAGGTAGGACTTGTATAGGTCCTTCACACTTCTAGTTTCTTTCATAGTCTTGTGACTAACAAACACTAGCTTGCTAGGTTATGATAAAAACCTTCACTCTTCTCTCCAAGCAATTATGCTCGTGACTGATTTTCCTACCAAAATTAGGACCTATGATCGCGGCCCTACTATCAAAACTTGTTTTCCCCACATATTAATGTTGCCTTCGAGATGATTTGGTGGGTATTTTCATGTACAACTCGTGCCCATTTATGTCTTTTTTTGTTGCTCCTTTAGGGTTGAGCTCATTGATTGATGAGATTATCCACATAACTCCTTTCCTACTAACCAGAACAATAAAATTGAGCTACTCAAAAAAGGTATGTGTTGGAACAAGAGAAAGGGTGACTAGGTAGGATGGATCACCTGCACTGAAACTAGTCGAAGAAGAGAAAGGGGTCTTCAAACCCTTAGAGCCTCAGGCTCAAATAGAGACAAATCAATCCAATTCAGTGATGATCAAAATGATTCTAACTCTTGTATTTATAGATTTCCTTGTGGGGGGTTCTCTTCCTTAATTAATTGAGAGGGATTCATGGAAACCCCCAACTTTCATTTTTTTGACCCATCTACCCCAAAACTTACCCCATATTGCCCAAACATTGGGTAGTTAGAGTTTTCCCCTTTATCAAAGACTATAGCCTACAAGGATTGATAAGCTACTTTGTCCCTTGAGGGAATTGATCGATTGGGGACATTACAAAATGTGAATGTTGAGGTTGAAGATGAATGTGAACATGAGGTCCCTAGAGAAAAGTCAAAAGAATAGAGGATGACTGAAACCATGATGAACTTGGGAGGAAAACATCAATTGAATAAGGTATTTTGGCAGTTCAACTCCAGATGAATTAATGGACTGGATTGAAGATATATCTTGGTAATTTGGCAACAATTACGTAGGCTCAAGTGAGTGAATTTTGCATGCACGAGATTGAAAGGATGTGCATCAAAATGGTGAGAAAATCTACAGCTAGACGGGTGAAGAAGAGTCAAGGACAAAGTCAATGCATAGGACGAGATGGTTTCTAAATTGTGAGGTAAGTAAATGACTTCAAATTACTTTTAAAATACGCGGAGGAGGTTAGGTTGGAAGGACTTAAACAAAAGAAAATTATTGTGGAATAGTATTTTGCTTAATTTTGTAGAGTAACCATTAGAGCTGATTTTGCGAAGAAAAATAAAGAGAAAGGCTGCTAGATTTGTGAAGGTCTTTAATTCATCCATTTGAAAAAAAGTTAGTTAGCATGATGGAGATGCATTCCATGAGTGAGGTTTATAGTTATAGCCTTAGAGGTGGAAAGTAAATTGTTAAGAAGACAACATAATGTGAGAGAGGTGAAGAGTAGCTACAATATGTTGAGAGTAGCAGCCTGGAAATTAATTCAGCAGAAGAAGGTCCCCAGATTAATATGGAGGAAATCAGGTGTGAGCCAACCGTGTAGAGAAGGGGCACGTGATTAAGTGCATGCTAGAGGAAACGGATGAGGATATTACAGCAAGAAAAGTGGAATCCCAGTGGAATAGAAAGAGGGCATACCCTTGAAGGAGATGCTCCGGAAGTCTTGATTTCCATCGTGTTTGCTGTATTAATTTGTGTGCAGGCAGAGTAGTAGAAAAAAGTGTAAATGATACTAAATATAGCCATGAACGTTATATGAAAAGTACCCTAAGGCACCGAACATGTCCATGAAAAAGATGAGGCAATGGACAAATGTAACGTGAAATTGAAGCATATAGTTGTTGTGCTGATTGGAAGATTATGAACAATACTAAGATTTCTAGCAGCAAAGGTCTTGTGGTGTGCAACGTGAGAAGAGAACATGGAAAGATTGCATTATTAAGCACTGATTTATACTGGAAAGGTAGCAAAAAGTATAGTGGCAGCTGGAATTGAAGGCAAAGGCCAAGGGCTCTGTGACTGTAAGTTGAGCAGTTATATACAAGAAGGAATGGTGAATTTTGTGCATTATTTGCAGCAGATTGCAGCAACAACGGTGAGTATGGATGATGTTGTAGAGTTTGTGGCATGGAACATGGAGATGAAGCATTCTCTTACACAGATTGTTGCAGTGATGTGAAGGTTAACGCACAAGGAAGACCCCAGAAGGGAAGTACAGAACCATAAATGATTCTGAATTTGAAGCAGATGGAAAAAGGAGAAAAGAGGAAGATCATGGCTATCAATTTATCAGCAATCCTGCAAGTAGGATCCTCACATCATTTTATACCAAGAGAATCTGATACATTAGCATCACTGTCATACGGAATGGTATCCAATCTAAAGGAGCTACATGGTATAGGCAAAGACAGAAGGAAGTTGACACTGAAATATGATTTTTTTTTTTTGAGCTAGAGTCTGGGGCCAGCGGCCAGCCCCAGTGTTGGATGGAAGAATGATTTGTCTAACTATAGGATGCTGTCACCAGGATTCTGAAAGGCTCAAGCAAGCCTAGATGCCCCATGGGACCGTTTTTATTCCACACAGCTGACTCCCATCCTCAACCCCTCCCATGATATTTGAACCTGGGACCCGATGGAGACTAAAGCCTGCACAAACCAACTGGTCTACACTCCATGGATAACACAGTGAAATATAATCATCAAAACAGAAGGAGAACAGGACCACTGGTTGAGGTTGTAAAAGGAAGGTGAAGCTTGAGAAGAAGCAGGAGGTGATTCTGAGCAGATCATAGTGACCTTCTAAATCAGGAAAAATTGTGCCTGCATGCTAACATATGATGAGGAATTCAGATGGTAGATTGTATGAACACCATAGACAATGAATGAGATGACTGGGGGAGAGTATTCTAGTTGATTGTGCACCATTGCTAATGACTGTGAGGACCGAGAGCATAGAAGAGTGAGAAAGAATGAAGAGAAAAGTCTATGAGCCTGTTGTAAGTGTCTACGGATGTAATCTTGACTTTTGAAGATGACAGAAATTATTGCAGAGCAGTTTTTATGCCCCCACAAGGTTTTTCCACCATAAAAATTGTGTTCACGTGAGCGGTTTTCTGCTGCTAATTTATGTGAACACTGCATGATGTTGTTATGTTATCAGCTTTTGCATTGTTTACATAATACGCTGCGCACTCTGACATTAGTCAGGCTGGTGCTCTATCACAGGTAGAGCCGTATTTCTTCATCGATCTTAGTCCATTTTCTTGCTTAGGACAAGAAGGATTATGAGGAGTAAACAGGGCACATTGAAGTAAAATGCCACTCAAAATGAAAAATATTGTTTCAACCACAGACCTTTGTTGTTTTGAAAATAAAATAAATGATTATATCTTCCTAGAAAGGAATATAATTTGGGCTCATATATTGATGGACACTCCTACAGAAGTTGCAGGGTCCTTATCTATTATCATGGACCTAACTGTGGATAAGCAATGAACCTGAAGCACATTTTATCCATTGGCAGTCCCCATGCAACCACTGTCCCCATAACAGCAGGATATAAATTTAGCTTCCTCTGTTCTCTGATTAATCGTGAAAGTGCCGCCATCTTTGTGAAATTGAAAATCCAACTTATCTTCACCTTGTGCATAGGATTTCCCCACATGGGAACAATGCACAATCATCTTAGTAAGATGTTTCTTCTTTGTATCAAAAATTAGTATTACAGAAGATGTTTGCTCTAAAGACATCGGGAACCCTATCCACCATGAAAAGTTCCCTTCATCGCATGATTGGAGGTTAGCGTCGACTTTTCAGAGCAGCTCTGCAACCAATACCATACATGAGCTACGATTAAGGGAAAATATACAGGAAGGATATGAATGGATGTTGGCTTGTAGTGTAATATTTCAATTCACTGACAAAACATCCCGTTATATAGTTTATATGTGAAAAAGTTATTTGTTCACTAAATGTAAGTATTACAAGTTGCATTTATATACTGTGAACCAAAAAAAACCATATATTTGCCCATAAGACTCGTGATAAAATGCATATAATTTTGGAAGGTGCCAATCCCAATGAGGAAGATCTAAATTGAAGAATTAATTGAACATAAGGTATTCTAAGGATTTATAAATCTGAAATGTGAAGGAATAATAGTTGTTTTCCCCAGCACACAGGATTCTGCTACATGTTATATACCGCTGACATAAAGAATTTATTACCTGGCAATGGCATCAAATTTCCTGATCCGAACTTTTTATCAAACAAAGTGAAAGGAAGGAAGGAATTAATCACCAACTTACTCACTTCTCGTCATTTGGAGACACCCCACAAAATATCTTGCACGCCAATCCCATTGAAGATTTTATCAGAAATCTCCGCCAAAATCGCATTGACCGTCAATAAAACCGCTGATGATCCCACCATCACGGCCAATACCACCCCGGTCGTTCCCAAAACCTTCTGGAATGGCGGCCACTCAATCCGGGCGGTTTCCTCCAAAACCCCTCTCCAAAATTCATCTTTCTCTACTTTCGCCTCCTCCTTAACCCTGACCGTCTCCGACGCGGAAGCAGACGCCGATGGTGTTTGCTGGAAATTCTCGGCATTTTCTGGAGTACCAGAAGCAGAAGTTTCAACCTTCACCTTCAGCCCTGCTTCGCCTTTGTCTTCCCTAGGGTCTCCCTCTTTGGGACCGTAGGGATTAGGACCAGCCGCAACAAGGAACAAAAATGGATGAGGATGATGGTGATACTTAATTCTTCTTCTGCTGCCTTGTCTAGAAATAAGCCTTGAGGAAGAGGCAGGAGACGGGGTTGAAAGGATTGTTGCTTCACAGTTCAGTGCTCCAAGCGGAGGAGATTTCGGCGTGAAATGAGAGGGCAAAGCGAAGGCAATGCGGTGACAGTGATGATGAGTGAACTGTATGCTGCAGCGGCGGAAGGGGATGGTGTTGCCCATGGTTGTTAGCACTGTACCACTTTGGCTCAGGCCACGAACGTCCATTGTTAGAGCGTCTTCCTGTGATATTTACAATTGCAATTGCAATTGCAGAGCTAAAATTATAGATGTGGCTAGAGCTTAGAGAATAGATATACACATGTCGGGCCGTATTAATTTTGAGTGAATGTGGCGAGCAACATTGTGACCGCTTCTTCCATGAGGGTAAAGGAATGGCATTGAAATTTTACGTTTAATTCCTTTTATTTATTTGGTCTATTTTTAACAGTTACCTTATAGTAGCGCTTGGGAGAGCCATTGATGACATAGACCTGAAATATAAATAATATATTAAAATAAAATGGTAGAAAAACTTACCATGTTTTAGTGATCAAAGAAAGGGGGAAACTCACCAATGGGTGTGCTATCTACATATGCAACATTTTGAAATAAAATTGCCGAATTATAAAATTTTATAAATACAAAAGTAATTTAATTATTATCTTTATTATTAAAATATTTTTATATATAATATATTATATTTAATAATAAAAAGAATGCTATTCATGAGATTTGAATAGACACTCAAAGGGTGTTTTATTAAGACACTTTGTGGTGAAAAGGTTGAAATTTTGCGGGTAAAAATCTAGTCATGCTAAGGTTTGGTGTGGCCCAAGTCAGTTTGCGATCCTTAGGTTATTTTGACGGCTTAGATGCCCTTGAGTTGCAGCTACTCAAATCGCGGGTTAAGTGTGTGAGGCATCACACGACTCACATTACTTAACAAACAAGCAAAAAAAATAATAGAAAAGAATGTCCATTAAAATTAAATTGGTTTCTTGTACTTCAAGAAAATAAGAAATTATTCAAAATTCTTTAACATTTTATTTTTATGTTTGAAAAGCTTTCCAAGATGTTCATATTTTTGTGAACTTAAAACGTCAATAAAGTTGATAATGTGACAAATGTTTTGAAATACAAATTTAATGTGAGTATAAGCTACACAATCAAAGAGAGCGTGATTTTCATTATAAAGTCTCTTATTATTGCAAAGGTGGCACACTCTTTCATCATATGGTGTTTTTAGAATTGGCCAACACTCACTCTCACAATGAATTGAAGCTCATGAAAATTTGCTTTTATTTTAACAATGTTTATTTTCTTCTTTACACAATTCAAGGCAAATAGATATTTTTTATTTTTGAAGTTTGGGTTAATCACCTACTTATAATATCTTATTCTTTTTTTCCCTCTTTATCAACCTACAATTTCTCCCTAAATTTGATGTAATATTTTTTTTTCAATATTATCCTTATTATACAAAATGATCTCCTCCTTTATCCCTCAATGAGCTAGTCAAGATTGGGCATGGTTATGTCATTCCAAACACTGAGGGTTTTGGCTAGAGTTAAAAACAATTTTAGAAAACATTTTGATTCCACGTTGTTCAACTCCTTATATATAAGATATTTAGTCATAGTCATGTTTTTTATGGGGGAATGCTTGTTTTAATAAAGAGGATAAGATAGGATTCATTCCTTTAATGTTGAGATTATATGTTATAAACTACTTTGTTTTTGTAAGCTTAGGTAGAGCCTCCTTTTCTATTTATATGAAAGCAAACTGAAACCGCATACAGTTAATAGGTGGCATCAACTTGCCCGTTGAGAAACCAAGTCTGTTGGCCACCTATGCATATTGTAAGCCATCCAAAAACGATAAGTTATCAATCTTTCTACCCAAGCGATATACACATAACTATTTAAAAACCAGTCTATAGTCTTATATCCCATAAGCATGCATGTAAAAGAAAGCTAGCTGCTAAAAAAACAAAAACCTCAACTATCATTGTGCTCAACTATTCTTTGAGGTCTTTCGGTTCTGACTCAACTGTCGCTCGATCTTCAGTTGAATCTCCAGGTGTTGGTGTCATTTCAATAATACATGGAATGTGTCGTTGTATACGGTCTAGCCGTATGTCCTGCTTGCAAAGCTGAAACTGGATAGTTTGCAGGTCCTTTTTATAGTCTGGCATGTCTCTGGTGATCAGAGCCATCCCCATGGACACTTGTTCCATTGCTTTTCCTACCAGTCTTTTCATGAGCCAGTACAGATGCAGGGTCTATTTGAATTGGGATAGTCTCCATCTGGTGTTCCCAGGATCTAGAATGTGGTCTTTCCATTCCTCCATTTTGTCCTCGGAGTCCTCTTCCATAATTCTTTCCTCCATTTCTTCTATAATTTTTCGGATCCCTGCATCTGTCCCTTCCTTGTATGCTTTTGCTGACGCCCTGACAAACTCGTCCATGGGTCTTCTTCCTTGCCTCTGTTCCGAGGTTCCTAGGTCCTTTGAACGAGGACCAGATTTTCCTCGTCCTCCACGACCTCTTCCTCTGGCTAGACACGCCATGTTGCCGGTGTCTGTTATCTGTTCACAGTGATCACAATTCAATGTCAGGATAAAACAGCCATTACCAATCCAAATGTCAATTGCCTTATGGGGTTTCTGTTCTCCGTCAATGCCTCTCCTCTGCCCGCACTTCGTTGCTCCCAGGCATTCAAGTGAACCAGGGGTGGACTTCACCTTTTCCCTGCTCACCTCGACTTGCCTCTCGTTCAGACCCGTAGTCTCTGTCTCTCCTCCATTGTCCCTTCCTCCCACGTTGAGGTCCCTCAGGCTAACCCATTCACTGTGCGACCCCATTAGAGCGAATGAAGGGAGCTTCGCATTGAGACTCTCTTCCCTCCCCCTGCCTTGCTTGCATCACCTCTCCCTCCCCTCGCAGTGCTACCTCCTCTGCATGTCACCCATTCCTTGCTTAGCTTCCTACCCAGCTTCCCTTCCCAAGCTTGCTCTTCTCTGCTGTCATAACTCCCCCTATCTACCCAGAAATTCGCCCTGAGGAACTTCTCCAAACCCTCAGTCCTCCATTCAACCCAGCTAAAATCCTCTCTCTCCTCGTTAACCTTAGCCCTGAGCAAAATGTGTCACTCCCTATTAGCTTTTATGCCCTCAAGCCTGGCCAGCATCAACGCAAAGCTACAGGGCCACTCTTCCTCACTTCTTTTGCTCTTTCTATGCAGCATAACCTCTCCCCATGGTATTTCCTTCCCCACCTGGCACGAATTTCTTCCCCCACTCGGCATACTAGACTTTCCTTCATGAATTACAGAAAGAAAACATTTAATGTACCTGTGGTTGTTATGTCTGCTTGCTGAATGCGAGTATGGTTGGTCCTCCACTCTCGTTCTTCCACTACCCTCCAATCTAGCTATCCTCCCTTCTCTACTCTTCCTCTCATACTCTGCATTACCTGCCTACCGTCTCATCCACCTTACACCGCCGTCCTCACCACCTCTCCTCTTACCTACGTACCAAACGCCACTTCTCCCTTATGACGTCGCTACAGACATGCGGGACTCCACCACGCCCTGCGGTATAATCGTGTCGGTAGTGGTAGGCAACCCTTTCACCTCCTGGCCTCTGACATCTATCATTATTTTGATTACCGACTTCGTCACCCAAATCAGGAGGTGTTATAAACTACTTTTGGATATGTTATATCTTCCTTCATTATTCTAGAAATACTGCAACCCTAAAACCTCACATCCATATAAAATAGTAAGAGTGACAAGCGTCTTAAAGAGAAGTTTATTTTTATTGTGCTAAAAGGTGCTCTAAAGCCTAGCATGGGGTAGATGTTGTAGTGTCCATAAATGAGTGTAAACATTTAAATATCAGCTAAATATGGGAGAGATGTTGTAGTGTCCATAAATGAGTGTAAACATTTAAATTTCGGCTTAATATGAGAGAGATGTTGCGGTGTCTCTGAAACATTAAATAAATATAAATAAATAAAAGCATAATATTAGCTCAATTAAAAAAAACTAAATAATAAAAATAATAAATTGATTTAATTCAATCTGTTATACTATAATTTTGTTTTCATTAATAAAATTACAAACAGTTTAAAAATAATAATAACAAGTGCTTACTTTAAATATAGCTAAATTACAAATTCATATTAGTGTTAAGGTTTAGAATTCCATCGATCAATTAAAGAGCAAGACTCTAATTTCAATGCTTATGCAAACATAACTTTAAAAAACTATAATATGTTATACTTGCATTTACATTTGAACTACATTAGTTGTCGAAATCAAGGTCGTTTGTCCAAATCAAGAATTACATATTTTATTTCTTAAAAATTGAACTAAAATATTCAATAAAAAATTCTTTTAATATAATTATTAGCTTATAAGAAAACGAATAACAATGGAGTTGCCCCCATGACCTAGCACGCGCACTCCTGCTGCAGCCACCGCCTGCAACCTGTTTTGAAGATCTTTGCGCGCACGACCCTTCCCTTCGTCACCTGTATCCTTCCTTGGATCGATCCTTAGCTGCTCGGATGGCCCCTCCGGAGGCTCCACCGGAGGAGGCAGCTCAACAGCAAGCATTTTCGACATTAATAAACTCCTTACCTCCACAGCGTGCTCACCCTTCGATTTCCAAGTTTGTCAAAAAAATCGAGGGGTTACAGGAAGTCTCTCTCCCTCCTACTTTGCGCAGAATGGCTACTCTTGCTCTGGCGGAAAAAGGACTTATAAGGCAATTTACAGGTCTCTGACCCTCACCAAAAACTATTCAGAGGTGGGTGGAAAGGAATTGGACAGATAAAATTCAAGGGAAAATTGCTATCAGATTTTGTGGGAAGGGCTATTTCACATTTCATTTTGAGACAAAGGAAGACAAGGATTTGATATTCCGCAATGGACCTTACTTCATGGATTCCAGAGGTTTGTACTTAAACAAATGGACGCCGGACTTCGACCCGGAGCTAGATATCCCTAATGCGGTCCCTGTTTGGGTTCATCTCCCTCACCTCCCATTACATTGTTGGGGAGACGAGTCAGTGCGTGCCATTGGAAATGCGGTCGGAAAATACATTGATCGAAGTGAGTGAAGAGAAAATATGCAGGCATGTGCCCATATTTGCGTTGAAGTTGATCTGGGTAAAGGTCTTCCAAAAGCCATCAAGCTCGAAGTTGACGATTGGTCGCACATTCAACAACTCGACTACGAGCAGATCCCTTTCAAGTGTAAGGTATGTCACGAGTATGGTCATTTTGCTAACCGATGCACTAAACTTTCTAATGTTGATAATAATCCGCAAGAAGAGCAATGGGAAATGGTCAAAAAGAAAAAAAACAGGCCCTAGCCACAAACTGTCCAATGATGTTGGACCTTCCACTCAACTCCCTCCCATCTCTCATAATCCTTCCCCCCACCCTTGTCCCCTCTCCATTCTTCCCCTCATCCGCCTCAATCTTCTGGCTGCCAGCTAAACCCTCTTCCTTCCTCTCCCTCCTCCAACCCCCTTCACGTCCTTTCCCTTCCTGAAGATTCCCCTGCTCCTTTGAACCATCCTGAGCCTCCCTCTTCCCCCCATTCCATGATCATTCCCTCCTACCAACCATCTGATCCTCTCCCTCCTAGAATCACTCGAAGCAACTCCAAGGATCAGGGACCCTCTCTAGATGGTCAAAAGAAGCCGGGAAGAAAGTCTTCCAAACAGCACAGGGATGAGAACGCGCAAAAAGACATAGCTCTAGGACTCCAGAATCCTATAGAATCTTACATACAGGGATCAATAGATAAAGAAACAACAAACAAAGATAAGGGAGGGAGAGCAACTCCTTGAATCACAGTTTTGAAATGATTAAAATTCTTTCATGGAACAGCAGGGGACTTGGGCACCCCTCCAAAACCAACGCCCTAAATGATCTTATAATTCAAGAGCATCCATCCATTATCTTATTGCAGGTAACAAAACAGAGAGAGTCAGAAATTAACAAGATCATTGACCGTCATAAGTGCTATAAAGGATGTACATGTGAAGCCAGAGGGGCCTCAGGCGGGATTACTACTATTTGGAGCCAGGAAGAGTGGAACAGTGAAGTTGAAATAATAGAACAGCATTGGATAAAGACAGTTTTGAGGAACAACATGAGCAAACAGTAGATTGTGATTTTCAATGTTTACGCCCCTAACCACTACAGGGATAAAGAAGTTTGCTGGGACTCTCTCAACAAGAACATAATGGAAGAAGACAACAGCAACATCATCTTGGGGGGCGATTTAAATTTAATTTTACATGCCAATGAAAAGCGTGGGGGAAGCTTTACGCCATACCCATTTAGAAATCAGCTGGAAACCATAATGCAAAATGGTGAACTGATTGACATCATTCCAAAAAACCGAAAATACACCTGGAGTAATCGCAGATTGGGTAGCAGCAATATAATGGAGAGACTGGATCGGTTTTTGGTTAACATCTCCTTCCTTTCCACTTACTCAGTTGTCAACGCCACCATTTTTCCCTTTGCGGCCTCAGATCACTATCCAATTACCTTAGCTATGGATACGCACTGCCCTCTTGGGCCCCTTCCATTTAAATACAATCATATCTGGAGCGATTATCAAGCAACCAAAAGTCTGATTCTGTAGAAATTTTGAATAATAAACACATATTCAATGGAGATTATCCTGATCATGTACTATTGCGGAATACATACACAATACATAAGCTCCTCTACGTTGATCATCAATATAGCAGCATCAATAACAATAAAACATCAAGAGCATGCACACATTAACACAGTATGTAACCCGGGGAAAGCTTACAGCTGAAAACCCCACACTATCTGTATATTAATGATTGAGAACATGTAACATTACAATAGTCAATACTTCTCACAAGTATCCAACACTATCTCCACCTGTTACACACAATACAACTAAGATCTGATCTCCAAATCTATTAAACTGCTTGCCTGCCTCCACTGCTCAATACTTGCTCAAGAATGGATGAGAATGGTTGAACCAAACTCGTATTTACCTCAAAAGAATCACTCACACTGGGAATCACGTGAGCAGAGGCTATAATCACTTGGTATTGGCCAATTCTCATTGGCGTAACTCAATCCCATCGATTGTGCAAATCCTCATGCACAACTATAGTCACAATTGATAGCAATCTAATCCTCTAACACCTGTCCCTGCTGAACTGAACATGCACTGACATGCAATTGAGTTAACTGATGTATTCTTTAGTTGCATTATGAGTTAATATTTAGTTTAACTACTCATCATTAGTCTATTTGTAGTTAGACTAATTACAACTAGTTTAACCAAGTCAAACTGAACACAACTCCATCAACTCCACAATCAACTCCACCAAACTCAACTAATTGAGTTCTAACTGAAGTCATGCATGCAACAACTCAACTGATCCACAAAGAAAATGTATTTCCTTCTAACAGTTGCATGTGCCACATCTGTAGCTCAAACTGAAGTGCTCCAAGAGAATAAGATAAAGTTTATAGTCTAAATATTATTATAAGCTAATATTATTTGACTACTCTATAATTAGACTTGACAGTGTCACCACTGTTGTCTAAAAATAGAAGTCCATCTATTTTTTCCAACTTGACCAATCATCCATAAACAACATCCTGCAACTCATAAACATGATCCATATGTCTAAAAATAGACTTTGCGCCATAATTTGCATGCGGGCCCACTTAGTGAAGGCGACTCTTTTCACTAAGCTCCATCATCTTGTTGCAATCTCAACACTCCCTCTCGACAAGATATGGATTATCAGCAACCCCTATCCTGCCTCGGTGGTATTCGAAATTGCTCCTGGTGAGAGCCTTCGTCAGAATATCAGCATCCTGATACTCCGTTGGAATGTATGAAAGTAAAATGATTCTCCGTTGCACACAATATCTGATATGATGGTACCTGATGTCAATGTGTTTAGATCTATCTTGAAATACCGGATTAGCCGAGAGTTTAATGCAACTCTGGTTATCACAGTAAATCCCAATAGGATCCAAATGAGAACCGAACAAACCAACCAGAATCTTCCTCATCCATATAGCCTCACATGCAGCCAAACTTGCTGCCATATACTTGGCCTCTGCTGAACTGAGTGCCACGGATCTCTGCTTCCTGCTGTACCAAGAAACTGTTGTCGATCCAATACAGAAAACCCCTCCTGATGTGCTCTTTCTGTCCGTTGGGCTCCCTGCCCAATCTACATCCGTGAAGCCACATAGCTTCACCTCATCCTCCTGTCTGTACCACATCCATATCCCGATGTGCCTCTCAAATAACGCAATACATGCTTGTCCGCCTTCTAGAAGAGCTTGGTAGGCTTAACCATAACTTTTGAAAGCTGGTTAACTGCATAGCATATATCGGGTCATGTATTGACCAAATACATCAGCAACCCCACCAACTGTCGATAAACAGTGGCATCCACTTCTTCTCTCAAAGTGGCATCCTCCTTCCTCCAACCTCCAGGAAGAGGAGTATCAACAGGCTTGAAGCCATGCATGTTGAACTTCTCCAGTATCTCCCGAGCATACTTACCCTGAGAAAGAAACAGTCCACCATTGTGCTACCATATTTCCAATCCTAGGAAATAGTGAAGGAGGCCTAAGTCCTTCATCTCAAACTCCTTAGCAAGATCATCCTTGCATGAAAGTATCAACAGCTCATCACCCGTTAGAACCAAATCATCTACATACAGTACAATGATAAGCAACTTACCCTCCACCACAATCTGGTATAGGTTAGGATCCGCCTCGCTCTTGGAGAATCCAAGTCCGGTGAAATAGTTGTCTATCCATGTGTACCAAGCACGTGGTGCTTGCTT
>APFE031216002.1:13747-26061 GCA_000404065.3 Pinus taeda
GAGGAGGATGATAAGTAGACCAAAATATTCTGATGTTTGAGTAGCACTGTTTGACAAAAAAATTGAGGTTGTTTGACGATAGTTTTGAGGTGAGCTTGACCAAGTTTTCTAAGTCTTTGAACGAGTCCATAATGGGCAGCTTCACTACATTTCTAGAGTCGTTGACCAAGCTTTGTTATGGGAAGTTGGACCAAGTCACTATGGTAAGCAAGTTTGACCTATGGGATTATCTGTGGTCTAATTGACCTAATTTGAATTATGAATATCAGATTTTACTTTGCTGAACTGAAGAATTTCTCCTAGAAAATATTTTTAGGTTTTCTTCCGAGGTTGGGTTTCCCAGGTGAAGATTTTTTGTCTACTTCTACGCATGTTTGTCTCTTTTTCATCCTACTTTCATTATTTCATTACTATTGATATTTTCTGTGTATATTTTCTTCATGATGTATGTCACATAAGTAAAATTGATTAAAGAAATCATTGGAAGTAATTATCAGATTGGAAGATCATAATTCACTTAAGAAAATTTACAAGACTCATGTAGTTTAAGTATCCTATTTTTAGCAAAGAGATAGAGTGCATGACTTGGTGTAGATTTATACTTGCTTTATTTTGACTTATCATCCTTTTATTTCTGCTTTCTCCCTTATTGAGAGGATTTGTCTTTAGCATATTACATTTTCTACTTTTATTGATAACTGCAATATTTTTGTATATTCCTGTGTCTATTTTGCAAATGTGGGTGGAGTGTAGTGAAGAGAGATAAGATGTTTTTCACTAGTGATTTTGCTTGAATTGTAGTCAATTAATACTCTTTTTTTATTGGAATGATTATGAGAGTGCAGACTAGAGGTAGAGTTTGCTTCCATTGTGTTCACATGATTTTATCCCTAAACACTAGGGCCCAAGACTATTCAAAAGTGGTGGAACACCCCCGGGAGCTCTTGTAGGTGAAATTGGTATCCCCTCCACAAAACTTGTACCCACTACTTTGGAATTAAAGGGGTAACATCTATACAAAAACTATATCTCGTTGTTTTATGGTGTCTTTTGTGTTACTTTGATTTCTTGAATTGATTGATAGCAGGAAGTACTCCCTTGTAGTTATTTTTTTACTCTTTGTATCCCACAAGCTTCCAGGCATTTAGGTAACTACTCATAATTTTGTTATTTACATGATTTTCTTACTTTTATGCATGTAGATTTGTCCCTGTAGGAGAAGGTTTTTTTTGTTTTGAAAGCAACCTTACACATTTCCAAAGGCTGACATAAATATTAGATGTAAATTTGCAATTTTATTTTTCTGTTTAGTGTGTTTAAGTGCATATTCTGGGTCTATTATTTTGAGCCAAAATAACAAAGAAATAGGATAGGAAACGTATGCTAATGATTGCACTATAATCCACTGTCAGTTGTCATCCCTGTGATAGAGGTTTTATGAATGATATCATGACTTGGGAGAGAAAAAATTTGAATGAATTATGGAAATATTTTATTATAGTTTGGCAGTGCGTTGTGGTCTTTAGAGTTCACTCTTCACTCATGAATTGCATAGGGATTCCCTCCACTAGCTAGCAAACACTAACTAAAAGTGCATGGACATAGTGTGAGGTGATAATATACATTCTTAGGATACCATGTAAACCTTATAGTTTCAAGTGTACACATGGGGGCTTAGGTTCTATTTCTATGTCAAATTCATATCAATAACTCATGGAAACATCTCTGTTTCAATATTAATTTGAGCATAAGGAGGGGGATTCAATGCTATTAGTATTTATGGCTCTACCTAATTAATAACTTGTCAAAAGTTCATAAGAAAGTAATAAGAGTTACAAAATCCCTTTATCAGTATTGATTTCTCTTCCCAGTTTTTCTATTGTCACAAGTACAAAAATAAGTAGGAAGAATTACAAAACTCCTCCATTAACCACCTCTTCTCTCTATTTTTTTGAGGTCATACACCAATGGTGGAATTATGAGGTGAACAAAAGTATCTATACTTCATAGCCTCACATGGAAAAGCCTCTTTTCGGTGTTATGTAAAAGGAAATATGCATGTCTTAAAGTGGAAATCATTAATAGGATAACATATATGACATCAATAATATGCATAGTCAAAATTTGAATCTCTTTGTCCACTTTTTATTTTAGAAAATTCCATTCTCTACCCTTTATAAAAGGATAACTTGATAAGAGAGTAAATAAAAAAGGACACTACAGTAAGAAAGTCTTTGACTGTCTACTTTACATTTTGTTTATTGAATATCACTTTAGTCTCATCCAATGAACTAGATGTAAAGACAATGAGCTAATCATTGGCTTACTACATGCCATTAGTATTTTCCATTATAATACATCTGAAGAAACTTCAACTACCTTGAAATTGGGTGACTGACTCCCTAAATCTTATATATTAACACCTTTTAAAATTTGTTATAATATTAAACTATAAAGTGCCTTTTGTTTTGTGACCATAGCTACGTGTAACTAATTATTGGCATTTTTCACAATCTTTCCAATGTGCCTGAGATCTCTTTCTAGAGTTGTCTTCCTAAATCACCTTTCTGATGAGCATCAAAGGAAAAGTATCATTTTAAACTAACCATATATTCATTAGTGCATAATGGAATCTCTTTAGTTTTCCATATAGGTCTCCATAAAGTTGATTTCCAGGTAAGTTTTGGATATAGACTATTTGAGGATTTTATAATATTTCTTTACCTAATCTGAGGATTTTTTTCAAGGAAGCAAATAGCTTATTTCTTTCTTATTCACCTTTCAACAAGGATGCAACATTACCAAAATGTGTAGAAACTTATTTTGAATATGATCCCCTTGATTCTTGAGATTTCTATTACTCTTCATATTCAAAAAAATTAGACAATAGTGTCTCAAGATCACTAAATTTGTTAGAGACCCGAAATTTCTTTGCATGGATTTGATTGGCATACTTTTATATTTTGTCAATCTCCCGTTTTTATGAGAAATTTCTTGTTTCAGAGACTGATTCCTTTCTAAAAATCTCCATCTCATTGTGAGATATCTCTATCAAGCCCAAGTTGTCAACAACTCAAGTAATATTTGTTATCCTCTCTTATGCAAAAGTCATCTTGCATATTGCCAAATTTATTTCTTGTTGAATCATTTCATCCTAATTGACAATGAGGTCTTTGTCCCTCTGTAGTTTAGAACCATTTTCAGCCCATTTGTATCTTTCATCACTTGAGATATGGCCTAAATAGTTTTTACTGTGTTCAGATTCTTGAAGTCTCATTTCTAGGCGTTCAAGCTCTAACTACATAGCCTAAATATTTTTCTCATTTAATGCAATACTAAAGAGAAGATCTGTAACTTGTCCTTGAATTAAATCCAGATTAATTTCAAACTTTTTCTAATAATTTCAAGGTTATCCATTGATAATCCATATTTTCCAAGCTTGACATCCATTAAATAGTTTTTTCACCTATTGTTCATATTTTTACAAGGATTTAAGATTCTCTCCAATCCATGCATGAAAGTTAGGAAAAAGTGCACCAAAATTCCTTATATGTGCTGCAAAAAATTCCACTATGATTGCTTCCCCTAGTTCCCCACATATGTGCCTGACTCATTTTTAACTGTCAATGACTGGAGTTCGTCATATTGGTTTATTGCAAAATAAGAATCAACATTATTTGATGAGTCCTTCCTTAGTTTTATTGCATCGACTTGTTGAAAAACTTTCTCATTCCCCTTTACCATATACTCATTACTCTCTATCAGGGTCTTTAGTTTGGACTTGAGATCCTCTATCTCCCTGGAGAAAAGTGTCATCTCTTGTGAGGAATTTTGTAGTTCTTGACTAGTTTTATGTAATATTTTGCTCATACATTACTAGTAGTTTCTCATATTCATGACCATTTCCATCATTTTCAATTAGAGTTCCTCCACCTCTTTTTTCAACAAGACAAAGATTCTATCAGAGTCTAAATTGTCATCCATGTTTTTCCCAAAGTCAGACTGCTACTAAACACCCACTGCACCTCCCTTATGGGTAAAAAATATACGATGATGAATTTTAGAAATCAGAATGTCATTTTCTTCTCCTAGCTATTTCATTTCCTCGAAACCTTCAGTTTCTTTTGTGACAGAAGAACAAAGGGGATCCCTCATATAATACGAAGACTTATGGTAATGTTATGGCATCTATATCCTTTCAAAATATCTATATTCTCAGAATCCTTCAGAGCATGTATGATTTGTGGCCTTCTGCCAGAACTTTACAAATACATTTCTCTCAATATAGATTTCTCATGCATCTTAACTAATTCTCCATTCTCTTGAGACATCCTCCTGAGCTCTGTTTAAAGATTTTGAATCTCATCAATAATTTCCTATTGCCGCAGTTATAAGTTATGCTCCATATGATCTAACTTAAAACTAGAGGAGGAAAACACACATTGTGTTGTGAAATATTCCCATTATTTGATGCTCCCAGTGTTCCCTTGTCTCCTCTTCATGTCCATCATCTTTCATGCCAAATTTTGGATATATTTTACCATGTTCCAACTCTATCCTTAGTTCATTGGAAGCATGTTTAGGCATAATCCCCATTTCTAGTTGTCCAATCTTGTTTCTCAATTCTTGAGATTTTATAATGCCCCTTATAGTTGCATTTAATTGAGTGGAAGCCTTATTTTTTAGTGTCTTGCCATAGTTTCCTAATTCCATCATTGTCTCGCATTTCCTTCTCATACATGTCAATTAATATTTCATTCTCTTCAGCTATCTTCTGTGACTTCATTTGACACTCCTCAACCTCCATTCTCATATGGATCATCTTCGATTCTAGTTTTCCATCCCTGTTAATACTAGCATGTTCCTGCAATAATGTAGTTTCAACATTATCTTCAATTTCTTATTCATGCCTTTGAATTATGGTTTCATAGCCTACTCCATTTACCCTTGTTCCATCTTCCATGTCTAGCACATGCTCTCCACAAATGCTCTTACCTCCAGAATTCCACTACGTTTTTCTTGCATCATCTCTTTCTCACAGTGCTTTTTCATATAGCTCAAGCTATCTTTCATTCTCTTCTGATGTATCATGGAATTTCACTAGAAGGTCTTCAATCTATTTTCTAATACTAAGAACTATATCTTCTACTTTTTCATTTATAGTGTTTTCTCCATCTAGCAAGATGTTTGGGAAATCATCCTTTCCATACATGTCTCCCTTTCTTAAAAAATTATGATTCCTTTATTTAATTTCTTTCTCAAGTTCCTCAACTTGATTCCTAAAAAAATGAACCAAATCTTGGGATTTTTCATTCATTTCATGTGCAACTTCCTTAGCTTTCCTTATTTCATCCATTTATTTCTTGGCTTTCTCATGATAATCAGACTTTCATTATCTTCAACTGAATCCTTTACTTTTTTTTCATAAATCATCAACTTCCCTAGCAAAAAAAATGGTTGTTCCCTGAGATTTTACTTCACATTCACTAGCTGCACTAATTGCTTTAACTAAATCTTTAATCTCCCTTTTTGTTGATAAACCATCTCTAAATGGTGTATGCTCTTTCAACTCTAGAGCATGCATTGCAGGGTTCAAATATTCTGCTCCATCAACATCTAAAAGCTTCACCTTATCAAAATGGATCATCAAATCATCAACACGCCTTTCCAATTTTTTTTTGGCTTCTAGGCATAAGCACAATTTATAACGAAGATATTCTACTTCCCTTTGATACATATCAACTTTTCTATGAAGAAATTCATTCTCCTCATTGATGGAAAAAATCTTTTCTTCTAATGATTCCTTCTAGTTCACAAGGTTCAGGTCCTACTCATGCATAAGTGTCCAATCCAAAGTTTCAAGTAACTAATCTTGTAATACAACTATATGTTATGAAATTTTCTCTTGATCTCCACCCTCATAATATTCTTGGTACTTTCTTAGTTGTTCCATCAACCTTATATTTTCCATTGTAAACCTTGTCACCTCAAGATTGCGATCAAGATGGTTCATTAGAATATGTAGCTCCTCCATTAACACATTATTCTCTTCTAGAAGGTGTGCTTCCACGGACACCTTCTCAGAAGCAACTGCCTCCAGTCTCTTAATTTTGACTTCTCGAAAATAGAACATCATCTTTCCACATGGTGCATATTCCTCACATTGTTTAACCAAAAGTTTTAGCTGTTGATTTTCAGCAACCATTGCCTTCATTGTTGTTTATAAAGATTCCTCTTTTTTTAGGGCTCCTGCAAGTGCATATTCCAAATATATTTTGCAAAGAGCCTTGTTATGAGTAGGTAGTGGGCTTGCTAGAGCTTTCATATCCCATGCATATGGTCCTAGAGAGCTCAACAACGCTATTCTTCCATAGTCATCTTCTTGAGCGGGCGACACTCCTTTGAGTTGACCATGCAGATGACTAACTTCTTCCTTCAACTGTTGAATTTACATATTCAAAGTTATAACATCTCCTGTAGTATCTTCATTTACAGAAAGGACAATCTTGTTGGAAGAGCGTAGAGTGAGATAGGGGTATCTATCCTTCACAAGTTCAAATAGATTGATGGCTAGTATTTGAACAATCCCTCCAAGAGAATCAAAATCTAAACTTGGAAATTCGTGTTATAATTTAACTAAATGTGAATGTTCTATTTTTAGGAGTATTGTTTTTTTCTTCTGGGAAGTCAGTATATTGCATAAAATCTGATTATCTATCAGGACTTTCATTGTAGAGGGAACAATTAAGAGTCTGATTATCTGTCATTCATAATTCCCTCTCTAATTTGTTTGGTTTAATTTTTTGAGGCACCTTTCATTTGATTTCGCAAGCAAGGAAGGGTTTTTGTGGAGTGATTGATATGAGGAGAAATTTAGTGGCACCAAGGTTTTTCTAAGATAGTTTAGGGCAGAAAAACATTATTTTGGGTTCTAGGCAGTTCTTTGGTTGCAACATAAACTTGATAAGGCTAGTTCAGGGCAACAATGGAGAAGTACTTTTGCACATAGGTCAGGTTGAGGTAATGTTAGGGCAATAAATTTGGTTTGGGCAGTAATAACCTTCTCTGTGTTTGTAAATTCATCCAAAGAATAGATATGGGAACCAAGTTGTCCTTAAGAACACTTCTAAACCTTCACTTGTGGCTGTGTAATATTTTAGTTCTCAAATTTGTGTAATGTGCATTACATACAAATTATGTTAAAAGTTTGTTAGAAAAAATTAAGATGGTCAGTTATAAGGCAACATCTACAACTATAAGGGCTGACTTGAAGTTATTAAACACATTTTACTCTAAACTAACAAATGCATCTTTGTATAAACAATTGATATGGAGTTTTATTTATCTGACAACCATTAAATGGGATTTTAGCAGATCACATTTCTAAATTTATTACAACTACCAAAGTTGATCATTAAGTGATAATCAAGAGAATTTTCACATATGTGAAGGGTACATTAGAGTGTAGAATCTATCACATTATATGGTACATGAGAGGCTTTCTAACTTACAAGGTATGTACCTTTGATCATTGAGTAAGGTATTTTATCTTGTTATAAGAAACAAATGAAAGCATTTATTTCCTTTACTAAAACAAAATATAACGTAATAATCATTGTATCTTGTAATATAGTTTGGCTGAGGAGGATACTTAAAAGTCACACAAAAGTGTAGTACTAAACTTCACAAGGATAAGTGGAGCATTTCGAAACTCATAAGTAATCCTTTTCTTAAGGAGTGCACAAAGCATATGGAAGTGAATTGCTATTGTATTCAAAAATTTTAGCTAGATTCCAGATTCTAGGAATATTTCAAAATCTGACAAATAGGAATGAGGTTAAATGATTGATTTCACACATGTCTATCAAATTCATAGAATTTGCAATCAATTTAAGTTAAGCTATTATATTTGATAGTTGGTGGAGAATTAAGAAACAAAACTACAATGTTGTGCAGTTATTGTAAAAAAACGATTTTGATATAGTTATTTTACAATTTTGGGAATATGAATCTTTCCATAATACTTTTCAAAATTGAATCAACTAGTTAGAATGGCTTAATTTGCTAGTTTGTAAGTTCTGTTGCTATTATGGGCAAAAATTATATTATATATGTTTTATTTATTCTTTACCAACTATCAAAATATATACTAAACATTACACATTACAGTGTTGAGGTCCTTGATTCTGAACTTGCATACCTCTATTGGGCAATGTTCCTACAACATCAAGGCATATGCATGTGTACACATAGAAGCATGAATACCTAGATGCCTGAATGAGTTGTATTATTTTTTACTCTTTAAATAAAATCCATGTTTTCTTTCTTACAAAATCTTTCATGGCAGGGAGGAGTTCAGAAAAAAAATATAAAGAGGATAATGTTGATGCCAAAGGGGTATGCTAGATTCAAAACCCATAGTTATAAGTTATCTTTTTGTTGTGTGATATGTCATTTATATACATAGAAGCCATAGTAAACCTGCTCTTGTTGGCAATTGCATATGTTTTGCATGTGTGAAGTGAATCTATAGGACTTGAAGTATGAACTATTTCATGCATGTTAATAGACAAGGAGCTCATAAATGGAAGTCAATGTCAGAAGACATAAGGGTACACTTTTAAAGAATGGTTGAAATTTTTTTATTTTGAATGGTTGGATTTTGGTTTGGGTGTTGTTTGGTTACCTTTTAAGTCTCTTTCAAAGTAATTTGTGAATAATTTTCTGTATCATACAAAATGAATTTATGACATCCAATGCCTATTAGAATGATGTCCAAAATTAAAGGCCTCTCACGAAAAGGATTGATTCCTTTTATTGGCAACCATAATATAGACATCGAATAAAATGTTGTCGTGGATAACTTTCACATATAAACTATTTATCATTGTGTGGATTTTGGATAATAACCATCAATTGAATAAAATTCAAGGTTCTTTCCAACCAATATAGGGCTTCCTCACTTAGGTTGAAACTTATTTTATCTGTTTAGATTAGGCTTGTGGGAAGTGCCTCTAGGGTCAAGAGTTTAGTGGAAGTCTCATTGACTTGATTGAGGACTTACCAGTGACAAATTGTAGGTCTACCAATTCTACTGATTAAAACAAACCACCTTCACCTGAACAAAAATTGTTTTTATTTTTTTATTTCTTGGGTGGATGTTGTTGTATTGTTTCAACAATTAGGGTTTAAAGAGATAAGTTCCTTTTGGTAAATAATAGGTCTCATTCTATTTCCCAATTTTGGCATTATTTGATGGGATTCTCTAGCGCTTCCATTGGTTTCTGATGATAGGATAAAAAACCTTACTTTACGAAGGCTCATACATTAAAGATGGAATATAAGATTGCCACAACTAAATATCTTGAAGAAGTCCGACTAGTTTTCTCATATTATGTTTGAATGTGAAGATTATGCATTCAAATATTGTTGTTGCATGCTCATTATACAATTTCATGCGCAATGATATATTTTTTGTTGATCTTTTGGAACCATAGGCAATTGATTTGTATTCTATCTATTTTGTAGGCTAATGAAGATGTTGACCCTACAAAATTTGGCAAAATTGACATGGTTGGTTTAACATCTTTTAAATCTTCTACATTCACCTTTTATGACCATCTTATTCTTATGATAAATTGTAAGATGATTATGAAATAGTTGTACTTCAAGTTGTTGAATTTTCATATGAATACTACGTGTGTGAGGTAGAGGATTCCAATAATTATGCCTTTGAGGACTACGTATGTGAGTGCTAGTCAACAATAGTTTTTCAACAACCTACCCAATTCCACCAGGCTTCTTAGTAAAACATTTGTTGGGTTCTTTTTCCCAATGATGAATCATGATCATTGCACATGTGCTTAACTAGTACATTGAACATGATGAACCACTAAGAGATATATATTTCAGATAGATATGTGCAACAGGTCCTACTCAAAATTTTGTCACATTTGTTGTTACACTTTGGGGATTTTAATGGCATGAAATATCCTCACTCGGTGGAAATATGGTATTCTCAATGAAGCAATATTAGACTGTACATTGTTAATGTTTTCTACTGCTAAAGTTATACTTACATGCAAAGATCATATCATAGTTTCACTTTGAATAAAGTTTGGAAAACATGGAGGTTCTTTTGTATATATAATATTATATATATATATATATATATAATACATATAGAAATATATATAAAAATAATGTTTTTCTCAAGAGGTTTACAAAACCTCATTCTTTCAAGCTATTTTCTTCCAAATCAGAATTTTCAGTGTATAGAACAATGCTGTGTTTATATCTACATTGTATTGTGAATTTCCAGTGTATAGAATAACTTTGTGTCTATATTTAATTTATATTGTATTGTGAATCATGTGTTGTATGTGATAATATTATCAGTCTCTACATTTAATTTTTATTTCCAACTTGATATAGTTGTCAAGTCATCCATCTAGGAAAAAATAACATATGTATTAATCTTATGTAGCCTTGTAATGTTAGTCTTTCATATACAATATAAAACCTAGATGGCGTCATGAGTTTGAAATAATTAAAATACTTAACATGATAATAATTTTTGATAGTCTATGTTTCCACAAGAGCCAAAACAACCACAAAAGTAGTGACATTACAATCTTATGGCTCTTGTTTAGTAAAACAATTACAAGACTTTACAACGTTTTATAATTTATTGAAAGTTGTGGAATTTACAATTTATAAAGTTTCAAGGTATAAATTTTTAAAGTCTAATTCTTTAAAGCGTGCTAGCTCGATGGAAGAGAAACTACTTTAGAAGCAGTAGGCTAGTGGTTCGATTCCATTGTGCCCTGATATTTATATAGAGTGGTGACGATTAGTTTTTGGTGATGGACACTCTTTTGACCATCACTAATGAGCTTATGGTGACATTTTTTGACCCTCACCATAATATGAAATGGTGACGGTCAACCAATGCCACCATACCTATGCATCAATAGTGACGACCATGAAATATTCATCACCATAAATTGTTGTTGTTCATATGAAATAATGATGGTCACTATTTGTCATTATAATCATTATTCGTGATGGACCTTGAACGTCACCACAACCCCTATAATTTTGGTCACAAAGGCTCTTTTCACCGTCACCAATGAGCTTATGATGACATTTTTTGACCATCACCAAAATATGAAGTAGTGACAATCACTATCCTTCATTAAAATCATTATTCGTGATAGACCTTGAATGTCACCGCAACACCTATAGTTTTCATGACACCACCTTTTGTGATTTTCAGGTTTTTGGTGATGGAGGCCAAGATACATCATCATTGCTCATATGAAATGGTGATGATCACTATCTATCATTGTAAATCATTATTGGTGACTTACCTTAAATATCACCACAACACCTATACTTTTGGCAACGCCACCTTTGGTGACATTCATTTTTTTGTGACCGAGGCTCTTTTGATCCTCCCCAATGATCTTATGGTGACATTTTTCGACCCTCACCAATATCATTTTTTCTTGTAGTGCATGTTCAAATATCTGGAGGCGTCACCCATACACACGTAGTATAGGAGGATACAAGCAATATGAAAGCAAGTCCCATCACCAACTCCAACCTCTCGAGTTTTGGTGTTTGGAATCAATTTACAAGTAGTCCCACATGTGTTCAAATATTTGGAGGCTTTACCAATACGCCCATAGTGTAGGAGGATACAAGCCATATAAAAATAAGTTCCATCACCAACTCCGGCCTCTGGAGTTTTGGTATTTGGAATCGATTTACAAGTGGTCCCACTCTTGTTGAGAAATATAAATTATTTTAATAAAAATAAGAGTTTAGATCAATATTTATTAAGATAATAAAAATTGGTCAATTAAACATACTAAGAGGCAAAGGAAACTAATTAGAAATAGAAAATAAAAAATAGGAAAATTAAATACAAATAGAAAAAAAGATAAAAAAAACTTGACTAACATTAATAATAAAATTATAATAATAATTAAGGAAGAAGGGCCAAAATTATAATAAAATTAAAGGTTATAATAGCAATAAAAATTATATAATATTATTGTATAAAATGTTTTCTTTTCTAGTTAAAACTAACCTAAGTACCCATGTGGGATTTGAACCGGTGAACTATCACAAGGAGTGCCTTAACAGTGCACCCATTCACCATCAATTCAAAGCCCCATGGGCATTATTATATAAAATGTTAAATTCTAAAGAGAAAATTAATAATTTGACTAAGGTCAAAAAAATTCTTCTTGTTAATATAGAGATATACGAGATTAATGATTAAATAGAATTATTAAGGGTTAAAA